>CASHTH010004306.1:0-16189 GCA_030341885.1 Geodia barretti
TGCGATGCAACCTGCGTGAGCAAGCCACGCAGGAATATCCCACGGGCGCCGTTTACGTCACGGTCCATTCCGAAACCGGTGTCATCCCGAATTGCCTTGGCGCCGCCCAACTTGGTGTTCACGGTACCGTCCCAACTGCGGGTCTTGCTGGTGTACGCCTCGTTGACGTCGAGCACCAACGCGCCGCGCTGCCAGGCTTTCCACTGCAGAGCGCTGCTTGAACTCGTAGTGGCGGAAAGTGAGCATCATGCGGGCGGTCTTGCTGCGGATTCTCCGGCCGGCCCTTTGGGTCATGTCGTGGGTCTCGAAAGTTGGTAGCAGGATGATCCGGTAGTTGCTGGTCAACCAGCGAGCCAGTTGCCAATGGAGCTCGTCCACCAGGTTCGTTATTCGCTGCCGCATTCGCGCCTGTGCGCTGCGCATTTGCCGACGCTTTCGTCGGTTGGGTTCCTTGGCAGTGCGGCTGATCAGGTCGTCGAGCCAGTGGCAGAGCCGCTGGATGCGCCCGAAGGCGTGGTGGCCGAGCTTGCCGCAGTCGGTTTCGGAAAAGTACGTGAGAAAGGTGCGAACGCCGGGGTCGAGCGCCACTACGCCATCACCGCTTGGGGTCTCAATGTCGCATTGCGCCGGGTAAGGAACGATGAGCCAGTAGCGGCCGCGCTCCTGCACCAGTCGGCATTCTTTGTGCTCCGCCGGGATGGCTTCGGCCATCCGCAGCGGTCCGAGCATGGTGTGATAGACGCCGTGCTCCGTCACGGCGTCGTCTGGTATGTAGCAGGACTGCTTGGGGTTCTGCGGCTGCGGTAGCCGAGTTGGGCGAACTCTTCGTCGGCTCTGTTGCCGTGTGCCTGGTGGGACTTGAGTTCCAGGTTGAAGGTCTTGACGTTGCTCATGGCCCGGCAGGCGTCCCTGACTGCCGTGCGCTTCACCTGGTAGGGAACCGAATCCCATTCGGGATGCAGCGCTTTGACTTCCGGCATTACCATGCTGGCGATGTGTTTCCATACGGCCGGGAATGCCTGACTGCAGGATCTCGACGGTGAGGTTGTAGGTCCAACGGCTGGCGGTCAGCCAGGTGGCGATGGTCACCTTCTGTGCGCTGTCCGGATAGACCTGAATCCGGCGCGACTGCTGGCCTGTAGCGCCCTGGTTTGAGCAATGGTTGTGGACTGCACTGCGGCTGGCGAGTAGAGCCTGGGCAGGTCTGGGTTGGGGGCCGCGATGGAATGTTGTTTTAGCGTTTAACTATCGGACCAGTTACACTCCGAGCAGTTCCGCCAGGCCGGGAGGCCGTGGATTCTGATGGAACGGACACTCCTGGCACATTTGCGCCACGGTCTCATCCTCTCCCAGGTGGGTCGGTATGTAATCCGAATGCGCGCAATAGAACCGCTCGCTGTTGTCCCGAGCCTGAAACACACGCTCGCACTCGGACTTCCGGTCCCCGGGTTTGGGGTCAGTGAACGGACGGCCCGTGGCAGTTTCGTAAAGCGTTCGTTCAATGGCGGCAACGCGTTCCACCTGCGGCTCTGATTCCCGCCATGCCTCGTCCCGGCTCAGTTGGGCCATCTCAATCAGCGCACAGTAGTTTATGTCGGCGCCATAGCTGGCCTCTTGGGCCAGCGCGATTGCAATGTAGGCCAACCGGCGGCGTATCGGGGATTCCGCTGGCAGGTCAGTGAGGTCCAGCTGGGTCAATTGGTTGATGGCGTCAGTCAGGTCCAGCATCATGCGACGGGCCGGGGGACCCGGATGGCGCGGCGAATCCGCGACTGGCGCTCCAGTCGCGCTGGCTGGCGGTTCCGTCGCTCGTTCCGGCCGTTGGCGCCAATCGGGGAACTGCCGCCGGACCAGTGGGCAGCCCAGGCAAGGAAAGGTCAACTCGCTGACGCTCAATTCGCACAGGTAATGGCCGACGTTTGCCAGGCTGCGGTCGACATGGGCGCAGTCCAAGTCGCTGTCGGGACGGCAGTCGTAGATGGCGTTCAGGTCCTCGACGTCCAGCATTTGGGTGAACGGGCTGGCCGCGGCGCTAATAACGAAGGCCAACTCCTGGGCGTCCGAAACTTCCGTAGGCGACAGTTCGACGGCGAGCGCTGCCAGGTGGTAAGCCACGGCGTCGTTGGTTTCCAATGCTTGGCAAACGCTCAGCAGAGTGTCGGATCCCTCCTCCTGTTTGGCCAAATTGCTCGTGGTCAGATTGACGGCCAGTTCGTGCAGGCGCCCCAGCGTCTCCATGACGATTTTGGACCGACCTTGTGGATCTGCCATACCGGACCTCCCCCGATACCCATGATTTGCGGCACCCATTGTAAGCCAGCTTTCTGGGTTCTGGACGCCCGGATCCAGGTGGCAGTATGGTGGTTCTGGACAGTCCATGGGCGGTTTGGATCACGGCTGGCGGGTTTGCCTGAGCTGTTCCTCGAGCGCACGGACGCGAGCCTCGGCTGCGTCGGCCCTATCGCGCTGGTCGTCGTAGGTCAGGATATGGAGTCCTGTTGCCGGGTCGTGCCATCGTAGTTGGCCGGCTTCCCACCGGATGTGCAAGTTCAGCGTTGCGCTGTAGCCTTGCAGGATGCTGTCTTCCAACTCTTTGATGGGGATGGGCACATACACGCCATCCACCAGCCGGTCGCCGGCCAGCTGTGCGCCGTGGTATTGGCCCGTCTCGTCGAAGCGCCAATATTCAGGGATGCCTAGTGCGGCGTACTCTGCGCGCTTTGGTCCGGTGTCGACATGCGCGGTGGACTCCGACGCGATCTCCATGACGAAATCCGGCGGCTTGCCCTGCTCTGAGATGATGTAACCGTTGCTGGCCTCATAGTCGGCTGGATTGACGTCGAATGCGATGAGTAGGTCTGGCCTTCTGAGGCCTGTCGTGCCTGAGCCCGGGGCAGGCGCAACCCAGCGATCGGCTACAACCAGTGTTGTGCCGGGGTTACCGAAGTGCTGGATCAGGTGGTGGCTGTTCCCGAGCTTGTGCAGGTGGTCGTAGCTGGTCATCTCGTCGGGCTCGCGCTGGGGCGGATCCGGCAATCGGAAACGACTTTGGGATTTAGGGGTCTTGGTGGTCATGCTGAACCTCTGGGGGCTTAGCTTGGATGGTCTGTTAGTGCCGGAGTGTTATGGCGACTTGGATTATACCTGGTAACTGTTCAGGTTATGCGCCAGCACCTGCACGGCCAGCCAGGCGCCGTTGGCGGCGAAGCGGCCCGAGGCGAGATGATTCAACCCCACGCCGTACTTGAGGTCTCGGATGGCATTCTCGATCACGGCGTGGCGGCGATGATCAGCCTCCGGTTCCAGGGTTTCCCCGTCCCGGTCGGCGATGCAGCCGTGATAGCTGTAGGTGCCGAAGCGGCCCAGTTGAGAACCGGGCATGGTTTTCACCCGCCGGATGATGAGCTCGCATCGGCTTCGGTGTAGGGCTCAGTCCGGAAAAGGGTGCAGGTGGTCTCTGCCACATCGGCGGCGGCATCCATGCGCACTGCGGCGCTCAGTCCGAACGTGCCGCGTCTGTAGGGTCAGCGGTTCGCTTATTGCCGGACGAGCGCTGGGGGCGCCTTGCCGTCAGCTGCTGCGCAGCCGGTCCAACTCTGCTTCCAGCTGTTGGATGCGCGCTTCTGCCTGGTCGGCGCGGGTTTCTGCGGTGTCGGCCCTGACTAGTGTGTCCTCCAGGGTGACGATGCGTCGGCCAGTGGCCGGGTCGCGCCAGACGAGCTGGCCGTTATCCCACCGCAGGTTCAGGTTGAGGGCCGCGCTGTAACCCTGCAGCACGCCGTCCGGCAGCTCCTCAATCAGCATTGGCTGGTACTGCCCGTTCACCAGTCGGTCGCCCGCCAGCCGCGTTTCCGTGGAACTCCCCCGTCTCGTCGAACCGCCAGTACTCCGGTATGCCCAACTCGGCATAGTAATCCCGCTTTGCGCCTACGTCAGCCTCCGCCGTACTCTCCGACGCCACTTCCAGCACGAAGTCCGGCGGCTTGCCCTGCTCCGAGACGATGTAGCCGTTGCTGGCCCGGTAGTCGCCGGACTCACGCCGAACGCGATGAGCAGGTCGGGCCGGCGTGCCCGGGCCTTGTTGAACTCGGGGCTGGGCACGATCCAGCGGTCAGCTTCCACCAGCGTGGTGTCGGGCCTGCCGAAGTGCAACGCCAGGTAGTGTGCGTTGCCGGGCTTGTGCAGGTGGTCGTAGCTGGTCATCTCGTCGGGCTCGCGCTTGGGGGGATCCGGCAGGCGGAAGCGGACTTCCTGCCCTGGTTGCTGTGTTGTGGTGGCACTGGGCTTGGCGGTGGTCATGTTGGACCTCCGGGGTTGTCGGATTGGCCGGGTTTCGCTCGAACGGGACGGTGCAGGCGATTATACTCGCGGCGCTCCGGCCTGGGTAGCGTGGTCAGCAGCTCGAACAGTTCAGAGTCGAGGGGAAACGAGCAGCTGACGGCAGGCGGCGAGAGGATTTAGACCTTGGGCGCGCTAGAAAGCTGGCCGGAAACCGACCGGATTATGGCGAGGGGTTATACTCCGGGCAATCAAGGCTAGCGGAGCAGGGCAATGCTGGGAAAGCGTTCGGACCAGAAGGGCCTGTGGGAAGCGGACCGGTTGTATCTGGACTACGTGGGCAAGGACACCTTCTACGGTTTGCTGGCCTCACTGCGGGGCCAGCTGTTCAGCGATGACGATTTCGCCGAGATCTACGGTCCGGACAATGGACGGGACAGCGTGCCGCCCAGCCTGCTGGCCACGGCGCTGCTGCTGCAGACCTACGACAAGGTGAGCGACGCCGAGGCCAAGGCGAGGGCTGACTTCGACATCCGGTGGAAAGTCGCCCTGGGGATTGAGATTGAGGATAGACCCTTTGCCAAGAGTACGCTGCAGATGTTCCGGGCGCAGTTGATACTGCACGACAAGGTGCGGGAGGTATTCGAGGGCAGCCTGCGCCTGGCTCGGCAGTCGGGCTACCTGAAAAAGCGTGAGATGCGGGTGGCGCTGGACACGACCTACATCCTGGGACGGGGCGCGGTGAAGGACACCTACAATCTGCTGGCGGACGGCATCGTCAAACTGTTGCGGGTCCTGGCTGCCGTGGCGAACGCCACCTTGCCGGCATGGGCCGAAGCCCAGGGTACGAGCGGTACTTCGGGTCCAGCATCAAGGGCGAGGCGACGTGATCGACTGGTCGGACCGCAGAGCGCGGGCGGCGTTGCTGGCTGAGCTAGTGGCCGATGCGGACCGGCTGCTGGCATTGGCGCGACAGGCGTGGGTGGAATTGCCGGAGGCCAGCGTCCAGCGGCAGAGCATAGTGGATGGGGCGGAGTTGCTGGGACAGTTGCTGCTCCAGGACGTCGAGCGCAAGAGCGGCGATGGCGATGTTGATGCTCATGCTGATGCTGCTGATGACGGGGTGAGCATCAGGGATGGGGTGAGCAGGGACCGGATGCTGTCGGTGCATGACCCGGAGCTGCGCCACGGGCACAAGAGCAGCCGGCGGCGCTTCAACGGGCACAAGGCGGCGATTGTGGTGGACACCGACTCCCAGCTGATCACCGCCGTGGATGTGTTGCCCGGCAACGCTCCCGACAATTTGGGGGCATTGGAACTGGTGGAGCAGAGTGAAGCGAGTACCGGAGCGCCGGTGGACGAAGCCATGGGCGACGCCGCCTATGGGGACGGCGGGACCCGCCAGGCCTTCGCCGACGCGGGACGCCGGTTGGTGGCCAAAGTGCCGGGCCGGCCCAACCGGAGCCACTTTCCCAAGAATGACTTTCACCTCGACCTGGCGGCGGGCAGTTGCACCTGTCCGGCGGGACGGGTTACCCACACCATCGTGCCGGCGGGAAAGCGGACAGATCGCACCGGTCGTGTCTATCGATTGCAGGCTTTCCAGTTCGACGGGGCGGTATGTGGGGTATGTCCGCTGCGCTCCCAGTGCATCGCGGCCCAAGGCCGGCAGGGACGGCGGGTGCTGATCCATCCCCAGGAAGCCCTCCTACAGCAGGCCCGAGCGTTGCAGCAGAGCGCTGCCTACGACGAGTATCGAGCGCGCCGAGTGGTAGTGGAGCACAGATTGGCCCGGCTGGTCCAGCTGGGCATCCGCCAGTCCCGCTACTTCGGGCGTGCCAAGACGAAGTTCCAGTTGTAGCTGGCGGCCACGGTAGCCAACCTGACCCTGGTGGCGGGCAAAATCGGGCGGTCGGGCAGTACCGGTGGCGGGACAGCAGGCCACCGCGTCGTCCGCAATGATGTCTTCGTTGTTGTCGCCAATGCGGCGGCCAATTTCAGCGCCGTCCAGCTCGGACAACTATGGTCCCTGATTTTGTTCGTCTCGGCTTTACTGCCGCAACTCCACTTCCAAATCAGGGCTTTCCGGCCCGGTTTCTAGGCCACGTAGTCCGATTTACATTGCAACTCCTTTCATCGGACTGAGGCTGATAGGTTAGCTCGTGCAGGGTAGTTTCATGCCGATTACGAAAACCGTCATGCCTCTTCCTACTTGAACAATCCTACTACAATGGATAATCCGTCAGCTTCGCTCCGACCGCTACGACAAACCGTTGTGGTTGATAGCGTCGGTTGTTGGACCGATTATCAACCACGGCGGCCTGCCGTAAATCCATGATAGCACGCCGGATGTGACTACCAGTCCAGCAACGACCGCACCGGTAAGTATCGGAGTTGCTGGCAGCCTTCCAATGAACCGACGCACCATCGAGTCCCAGCTCCGCAGGTAGCCGCGGCGCGCCGCGCGCGCCGGTGACGCCTTCGAGCGCTTAGACTTGCTGTCGTCTCGGCACGGCCCGCATTGGTTCGGAGACCCGCGTATCGCCGTCCGGACTGGCCAGTTGTCGTTCCAGAGCCGTGAAGGCATCGATGAGTTCGGGAGCTTCAAAAGCGCGGTTACGCCGGCCGACGTTGACCTGAACCAGCACACCGGCGGCCGCCAGGCGGTCAATGGCCTGGTTGGCGGCTTGGAATGAACGACCGATCAGCTCGGCCGCGGTCGTCACGGTGAGCACTGGAGCTGCCGGCAGCGCTCCGATGAGCCGGTGCACCGCCGAGTCTCGTCGTGGATTGCCGGCCCGTTCGCGCCAGGCTGCCTGCAAGCGGCGCACCCGTTCCTCGAACTGCCTGGCATCCGACACTGCCCGCTGACACGCTCCGGCAAAAAGCGCAATCCAGCGGTTCATGCCCACGTGTGCGGCGTCTGATCCCGGCTCGCCCAGGTAGCGAGTGGCCGTAAGGCCTGTGACGTAATCTCCGGCCCACGTCGCCAGGACCAGGGAGACCGGCGGCAGGACATGCGTTGCCATCCCCCGGCGGCGCAGGATCAGGTGAACCAGCGCCCGTCCGGCGCGCCCGTTGCCGTCAACGAAGGGATGGATGGTCTCGAACTGGGCGTGGGCGACTGCCGCCTGGGCCAGAGCCGGAAGTCCATCGTCGTTGCAGAAGGCGAGCAGGTCCTCCAGCAGGCCGGGCACCGTCTCCGGCGGCGGCGGCACGAAGGCGGCGGAGCAGGGATTGTAGCCGCTGCCGCCGATCCAGTTCTGAACCGTGCGGACGCGTCCGCCGTGCTCCTGCAGGCGGGTTCCGGCCGATAAGCGGCGATGCACTTCCAGCAGGATGCCCAGGGCTATCTGAGCGCCCGGTTCAACTGCCGCCACTGCCCAGACCATGGCGTCGATGTTGGCTAGCACCTCGGCGGCGGTGACGTCGCGAACCTCCTCCCCTAGTTGGCGAGCTGCGTCGGCTCGGAGCAGCCGTCTTCCACCCACCACCAAACCCTCGATGCGTGAGGATGCCACCGACTCAGCCCTCAGCAGCAGCCGGGCCAGGGCTTCGGTGTCGGCCAAAGCGTCCACCGCCAAGTTGAGCCTCACCAGGTCGGCCTCGGCGTCGGCGACGTCCGCGGCCACGTCCCCGTCGAGAGCGAAGCGGCGACCGGGTCAGGTTGTCGGGCAGGTAGACGGAATACCGGCATGGCCTGCGGTCGCGCCGGGTTGGCCCGGTGAAATCGGCTTCCCAGATATGCTCTTCCAATTTGGCCATTGCCCGTCTCCGTATTCAAGGATAGCACGCATCATTGAACATACGTCGACGTCATTAAAGTTTCCAAGCGATCCCCACGCCGGAATGGGGAGGCGCAGTTTTTGTATGGTAAACACTCATCGCCCTGGCGCAAGAGATGGCGGCAACTCCGCCTTCCGACTGTCTCCACCAGACCAGGCTTCGTCTCGCGGTCAGCACCGTCTACTACGCCATGTACCACGCTCTGGCCCGCAGCAACGCGGACCTGCTGATGGGCCCATCAGAAACGGAGGTCAACACGCCGGAGTGGAACCGCGTCTACATGGCCCTGGGTGGCGACTCAGCACATGAGCTGATGCAGGCCGACTTCTCCCGCCACCCGGCAGCGGTCAGGCGTTTCGCTGAAGTATTTCTCGCCGTGCATCACCAGCGGCTGCTGGCCGAGGAGGACCCGATGGTCACGTTCACCACCGTCGAAGCCCAGGATTGGATCCAGCGAGCGCAGGCGGCAATTGCCGAGTTCCTGTCCGTCGAGCCCGAGCAACGCACAGCCTTTGCCGTGCAGCTGTTGCTGGTTCGGCCGTCGGAGCAATAACCGATATCGGCGAGGCCGCCATCATTTGGGGAGGTCCACTGGCGCCCATCCGTCACCCCGGTAACGCCAGGCGTGGCGCGGGCTGCTGCCCAGGATGAACACGTCGCCCGTCCATCCTGAGTTCAGGATCCGCTGGGCCACGTCCAGGGGAAATTCGGAGACCGGCTTGACCTCCGCGTAGGTCTCCACGCCGTCCATCACCAGGCGGAAATCCGGTGTCCACCCGTCGAACCGGGCCGGTTCGTACTCCCAGGCAATTCCCCGTTTGTCGAACAAGCCGCCCAGCGGGCCTCCAGCTGGCTGCGGAAGGTGGCGCCGGCGTACTCGGTGATGACCGGAGTCTGCTCAGGATCCAGGGTGTGAGGTGCCACGCTGGCCGCCCAGCGGTGCAGCGCAGCGGCGGTGTCCTCCCTGAGCAGTCTTTCCCGCTCAGAACGCGGTACCGGCTGGCGGGCAATCTCCAGCAGCGCCTGGGCGTAGCGGCCCAGGTTGTCGGCCACGGCCTTCGTCAATCCCAGCCCGCCGCCCACCTTGTCCCAGATGACAATGGCGCGGTTCACCTCGCTGCTGCGCCCGTCGCGGACCACCTGGACGTTCTGGTGCGTGGTGCGGATGTCGGCGGGATGGATCGACTCCCGGCTGCACATGACCGTCCGGAGGGCCCGGGCCACGTCCCTCCGGGTGTTCGTGTCGTCGAACCAGTCCTCCCAAATGATGACCACCGTGGCGGTGGTACGCAGGTTGGTGACCACCTCGGGGATACCCTCGGCGCCGTAGTGAACGTCCCTCCACTCGCTGTCGCCCGGTTCGCGCACGGAGCAGCCGACGATCCGCTCCCAGGCCACCGCTCGGGCGTGGGCGCAGTATTCCAGGTGTCCCTGTTCGGAGACCCGGGGCTGCTGCAGGGTGACGGTGGCGCCGTTCTGTATGATGGGACGGGTTTCCCGCGGCGGAGCGTGACGCGCGGTGATCACCGTCTCACCGCCGGACTCGCGCCAGCCCTCAATGGTGTAGGACTGCTTGGCGTGGAAGTAGGTGGCCAGGGGATAGGCGTCCCGGGCCGCCTCCCGGCGGGTGACCTCGCTGGTGAGGAGCTCCGTCTCGCCGCCCGGCATGACCTGCAGGATTCGCGCCCGCCCGTCGGCGGCGTCCCTGATGTCGTTGCGGTGAGGCTGTTGCGGGTCTCCCGTCTGGAACTCCGGCGCGTAGTGCTCGCCCCGGGCGATTTCCCGGAGCGTCTGGGGCAACTGCTCCGGCCAGGCGTCCGTGGGCGACGGTATCGACCGCTCTGTGCCGTTCAGGTCCGTCTCCTTGGCCAGGCACCGGCCGTGGGTGTTCCTGATGTTGGGATTGGACGGATACAGCCGGGCCGGCTCCACCGGCTGCCGCCAGTAGGCCGCCAGGCTATCCTCGTGGAACTGGAAGGCGCGGCGCGGCGCGATGATGATAAAACGGCCCGGGCTGTTGCGCCCCACCCGGCCAGCCCGTTGCCTGATGCGTCCCACCGAGTGGGGCAGCCCCAGGTTGAAGCCCACCTGCAGGTCGGGGATGTCGATGCCCATCTCCATGGCGCTGGTGCTGGCGATGCCCCGAATGTCTCCGGCACGCAGCGCCTCCTCGATCCGCTCCCGCTGCATCAGCCCGGAGCGATACGCCATGGCGTCCCGGGACTCCACGATGATGGCGTCCTCGGTGATGCTGCGGGCGGCCTCGATGCCCGCCGCGGCGCGCTCCGCCAGCTGCCGGTCGTCCACAAAGGCGATGTACGACCGGTCGGGATCGTCGTTGATGACCTCCCGCACCGCTGCCTGCAGGTCCCGCCAGCCCTCGTCGTGGGGTTCCCGTCCGACGGCGTGCTGCACCGTCAGCTCCGCCCGGGGGCTGCCGTCGTAGCGGTCATCCACCACCTGGAAGGGCAGGCCGGCCAGGGTCTCCAGGTGCTGGGCCGGGTTGTGGATGGTGGCGCTGGCCGCGATCATTCGTAGCGGCTCGAACTGCGCCATCAGCTCCCTACGCTTCTGCTGCAGCCGGTGCAGCAGGTAGAGGCAGTGGGTGCCCAGGGCGCCGTCGTAGGTGTGGGCCTCGTCCAGGATGAGAAACGCCAGGTTGGACAGGAACCGGCGCACGTTGTACTGGGTGTTCTGCACCTCCCTGAGGTCGTGGCGCAGCGGCCGCCTGCCGTAGAGGGGCTCCGAGTAGGCCATCAGCCACTGCTGGATCACGTCGGGGGTCATCAGGGCGAGGCGGGTGCGTTGCAGGATAAGCCGGCGCTCGGTGAGGTCCCGCACGTCGCCGTCGATTCGGTTGATGCCGGCGGGGTCCAGCCCTGCGGCTTCCGCCATGTTCCGCCAGCGGAGGACCTGGTCCCGGGCCAGGGCCTTGATGGGGTAGATGGCAATGGCCGTAGCGTTGGGATGGGTGGCCAGATGGTGCAGGGTGGGCGCCTGGAAGACCAGTGACTTGCCGCTGGCGGTGCCGGTGCTGATCACCAGGTTGTGGCCCTGGCCCAGCAGCTCCAACCCCATGGCCTGGTGCAGGTAGAGCTGGCCGCCGCCCGTCTGGGCCTTTACCGCGGGCCACGTTGGGCTGCCGGCCAGCCAGGAGGGTGTCTCGCCGTGGCGGGCCTCCTGGCCGGGGATGGTGATCTCGTCTTGAATCTCCACGCTGTGCTACCTGCGGTGGTACGACTCGCGCCGGTGGGCAACCCTGACCACCAGGATGACCAGTTCTTCGTCCAGCAGCTCGTACAGGATACGGTAGTCACCCACGCGTTGGCGGCGCAGACCGCGCAGTCCTCCCTTCAGCGGGCTGCCAGCCAGCGGCTGTTCCCGCAGGGCGTCGATGGCGACAATGACCCGTTCCCTGGCGTCCCGGGGCAGCTGCGCCAGTTCCCGCCGGGCGCTGTCCCTAATCCGAATCGAGTAGCTCACGCCGGACCTCATCCCAATCCAGGACCGGATCGGAGGGGTCCCGCAGCCGCTCCAGAGCGACGGTGAGGTCGTCAAAGTCCTCCAGGTAGCTTTCCAGAGCCTGGCGGATTACTTCGGCACGGCTGCGGTTGAGCGTGGCCGCCGCCGCATCCAGCGCCTCGGCTACTTCGTCCGATACCCGGGCGGTGATCTGCGCCATCGGTACAACCCTCCGTAATGCGTGTTGCGTGTGTGTAATGTCATCGACATTGATCGCACTCAACATACTCCCGCTGGGCGGAGGACGTCAACGCGTCAGGTGCCCAGGGCAATCGCATTGCATTGGGCTAGGACTTTGAGCAGGTAATCGAAGTCCCATCCGGCCTTTTTGCGTTTGGCTTTGATGCCGACTTTAGCACTGCGTTCCTGCTTGAGCAGGTTGAGTGCCAGGTGTCGCATCACCGCCAGGTTCTGGTCGGCATGGCCCGTCCTCACACGACTGAGATCCTTGATAGACGACAATTAGTCCTGCCGGATATTGTGGTCTAGACGTGAGCCGCCGCCACAGGGGACCACACACACGGCCGCAATCACGACGACGGCTGCAGACCGTCTACGCGCTCCCCAAAAATACTTGGTTGAGTATATCGGTTTCCCGTATCGACTGCGGCGTCCCGTTGTGCACCACCGCACCTTTGTCCAGTACGTACGTCCGGTCGACTATGTCCAGCACGCCCTTGATGTTGTGCTCTACCACCATGATGGTCGTATTCAGCCGCTCGCTGATCCCGGCAACCTTCTCAAAGACTTCCTTGACTATTATCGGCGCCAGGCCAAGGGTGGGCTCATCCAGCAGCAGCAGCTCCGGCGCGGCCATCAACCCGCGACCCAGGGCCAGCATCTGCTGTTGCCCGCCGGACATCGCGCTCGCCATGTCCTTGCGCTTTTCATACAGAACGGGGAACAGTTCCATCACCGAATCCAGCCGCTTCGCCTTCTCCGCCCGATCGTTGAGATAGATGCAGCCCATTTCAAGGTTCTCGGCGATGGTCAGGTGCGTGAACACGCGCCGTCCCTGGGGCACGAACGCGATGCCTTCCTTCACGATCTCGTGGGTCGCCGCCGCCAGCTGCTGTTCCCTCCAGTACACGCTACCGTGCGTCACCGGGGCCAGCCCCATGATGGCCTTGAGGACCGTGGATTTGCCGGCTCCGTTTGGCCCCATCACCGCCACTACCTCGCCCTTTTGGACGCCCATGGATATGTCGTCCAGCGCCCTTACGGCGCCGTATTCCACGGAGATCTCTACCAGCTCCAACAGCGGCGCGTCTGCAGTGTTTGCCGTGTCCTGATCCATCTCCCACACCGACGCTGGCGTCGTCACGCGCCCAAATACGCCTCGATAACTTCTTCGCTTCCCAGAACTGGTTCCACATCGCCGGCGGCCAGCAGCGCCCCGCTGTCCAGCACGATGATCCGGTCCGACAGCTCGCGCACGATTTCCATGTTGTGTGAAACGAACACAATGGTGTAACCGTCCGCCCGCATCTGCTTCATTATGTCCTTGACCCGTTCTACCATCTGCGGGAACAGGCCGGCGAATGGCTCGTCGAACAGGTACGTCTGCACGTCCATCGCCATGACCCGCCCTATCTCCAGCAGCTTGCGCTGGCCGTAGGACAGGTCCATCGCCAGGGAGTCACGTTTCTCCCACATCCCCACGGACTCCAGGATGTGCTGTGCCTTCTGCCGCGTGGCCGGTTTCACCCGCTCCAGCAGGGATGGGAACAGGCGTCGCTCCGTGAGCACTACCATGATGTTGTCCCACACCGTGATCTGGTCGAACAGGCGCACTTCCTGGAAGGTGCGGGTCAGCCCGTGCGCCGGCGTTTCGTGCGCGCGTACCACCCGCAGACCCACTCCGTCGATTATCACCATCCCGCCGTCCAGCGGCAGAACCCCGCTCAGCAGGTTTACCAGCGTCGACTTGCCGGAGCCGTTGGGCCCCACGATGCTGGTAGTGCCCTGCCTCGGGATCGACAGGCTCAGCTCATCAACCGCCCGCACCGCGCCGAAGTGTTTCGAGATCCCGTCCGTTTGCAGCGCCAACGATCCGTCGCCCGTCGTCATAGCCTGTACCTCCCTACCAGTCCCTGCGGCCGGAACAGCATCAACAGCACCAGCAGGATCCCCAGGACCACCTGCCGCGCCTGACCGACGTATTCCGTGGGCAGGAAGGGTATGAACCGCATCCCTTCCTCCAGCAACACGAAGGCCATCGCGCCCAGCAGCGAACCCCAAATCGTCGCCAGCCCACCCAGTATGACGATGGATACCAGCAGCACCGACTCCAGCAGGATGAAAGAGTTGGGGTCGATGAACGTGGTCCAGCTGGCAAACAATCCTCCCGCAAGACCCGTCATCATCGCCGAAATGACCCAGACTGCCAGCTTGTAGTGCGTGGCCTGGTATCCGAACACCTCAATGGCCTGCTCGTCCTCCCGGATTGCCGTGAGCACCCGCCCGAAGGACGAAGTCGTGATGAACCATGACATCAGCATCACCAGACCCAGGAACGCCATCGCCAGCAGCAGGAATTCGACCTCTCCATCGAACACCCAATCGCCAATCTGGGGCCGGGCAATCTCATGTATTCCAAATGCCCCTCGGGTGACGCTCCTCAGGTTGAGAAACACGTTGTACGCGATGATGGCGAACCCGAAGGAGACCAGCACGAAGATGTCGTCGCGGAACCGGTTGAACACCACGCCCACCAGCAGGGCGGCCAACCCCGCCAGCCCTATGCACACCGGCAGCGCCGCGAAGAACGGCCAGCCGAATGTCGGTATCGCCTCCGTCCGCAGCTGCTCGTACGCTGGGTTCGACGTCAGGATCGCCATGGTGTAGGCGCCCAGCCCGAAGAAACCGATATGGCCCACCGACAGCAGCCCAGTAAATCCCACCACGAGGTTCAGGCTGACGGCCAGGATCGCCCAGATCGCAAACACGGTTCCGACGATCACCGCGAACCCGACGCCCTGCCACAGCATGAACGCCACCATCCCGCCGATCACGAACAGGTTGGCCCACAACTCTATGTTCCCCCGGGCGTAGCGGACCAGCTCTCGCGGATTTCGCGCTGCCTGGGCAAATTCTCTCACACCTTGCATATCCACCGGCACCGCGTCACCTCCTCGGCAGCAGACCCTGCGGCCAGAACGACAGGAACAGGATGAGCAGGACGAACGATATGGCGTCCTTCCATTCTCCTGCCAGGTCCCAGATGCCGAACTGCTCCACTAACCCCAGCGCAAATCCGCCCACGATGGCCCCGTAGAGATTGCCGATGCCGCCGACCACTGAGGCAATCCAGCCTTTCAGCAGTAGCAGCAGGCCCATGCGCGGTTGCACCGCCGTGTCGTGGCCGGTCAGGATCCCCGCCATCGCGGCGTAGACCGCTCCGATGAAAAACACAATGGCGATGATGACGGTGGTGTTTATCCCGACCACCTTGGAGACCTCTTCATCGTCGCCGATGGCCCGTACCGCGCGTCCGAAGGAGGTCATCTTTAGCAGGAACCACATGCCGGCGAAACCGGCGAGGGCGACGCCGATCGCAAATACGTTGAACCCCTTGATGCGCGCGCCGGCGATGTTCCATGGGGTACTGCCGAAGGCGTCGGGCAACGGCCGCGGAGCGCTCTGAAACACTATGACGATCAGTGCGGCGATGGCTAGCAGGATGCCGAGGGACGCGACCAGCATGATCAGCGGGGACCGTGCCCGTTCTCGCATGTACGCGTACAGGCCCCGGTACAGCGCCAGCCCCACGCAGCCGGCCAGCAGGCACGAAACTGCCCAGCTCAGGTAGAGGCCCGCTCCCGGAGCGTTCGTCAGCAGGTAGCCGCACCAGGCGCCCAACGTGGACGCCGGTACGGCTGCGACCAGTGCAACCCGCGTCGAACTGACGCTTGCAACCACTGTCCGGACAGCTCGTTGAGCGACCGAGATCGCAACGACCGCCGTCGCCAGTCCTACCGCTGGGCTCAGGGTCAGATGCAGGTGTTCCGGATATGACAGCACTACCGCGGTGTAAATGCCCATCGCGACGGCAACGACCGCAAGGACAGCGCGGAAGGCCGTCGGGCTGGCCCGTTCTCTTAAACGAGGCTCCAGTACGGTGTACAGCGTCCAGGCGACCACACCCGCTACCACCGCTCCGAAGACAACGTTTACAGGGACGCTGTTAATGTCGAGCCGACTTCCTAACGCCGGGTCGGTGCGCAGGTAGAACACCCCGTACGCGCCGAGCGCGGCGGCGGCTCCATAATAGAGGTCGAAGAACCATACCGTGCTGTAGACCAGGGTGAAGCCTAGCGCCAACAGGGCGTACACCGCGCCCACGGCGAGTCCGTTAAATGCAAATTGCAGTGCCTGCGGCGGCGCTTGCCAGATTTCCAGGCGATGTAACCCAGGGCGAGCGCCGTCAAAGGGAAGCAAACAGCGCGGACCGGGCACATTTATCAATCGGGGCAGCCCGCGGGCGCTTTCACGGTTGCTAGCCAACGAAATCCTCGCCAGTCTGGCAAATCATCGATTGTTAGTTATGGTGAGGCCAATCATAGCATAAAGGGCCGGCCGAGTGACTACGACCAGCCCTCTT
>CASHTH010004307.1:0-30511 GCA_030341885.1 Geodia barretti
CAATTACTGAAGACGAAGTATACCTCGCACTAATATCTCTGGACCCTTCGAAAGCTGCAGGTTGTGACAGAATTGGCCCTAAGCTACATAAACACTGCACTCTCGCTTTATACAAGCCTCTTTGCCACCTATTCAGCCTTAGCCTCTCTCAGTGCTACATTCCTGCTGAGTGGCGTCTACATCTAATAATACCTGTTTTTAAATCTGGTGATAGAGGCTTGGTTCAGAACTACAGACCTATTTCACTCCTTTGTGTTTGTTCGAAGGTGTTGGAAAGGCTTGTTTTCAACCACATCCTCAAGTTTGTGAACAATAAAATATCTTCCCACCAATTTGGATTTATGCTCCATCGTTCGACCTTACAACAGTTGCTCATTTTTGTAAACAACATTATAAAGTCGACCAGTACCTCCTTTCAAACTGATGTCATCTACTTGGACTTCAAAAAAGCTTTTGATTCTGTAGCCCACAACGAGTTGTTGTTCAAACTATGGCATATTGGTATTAATGGAAATACTTGGAAATGGCTAAAGGCATATCTTACCTGCCGCACTCAGTGTGTCTCTATCAACTCGGCTACCTCTACTGCCCTCCCAGTTATCTCTGGCGTTCCTCAGGGCAGCATTTTGGGCCCACTACTGTTCGTAATTTTCATAAATGATCTTCCAGACGTAGTGTCAGCATCTAAAGTTCTGTTGTTTGCTGATGACGCGAAGTGTTTTAAACCAATTTCTAACCATTTTGATCGTATGTGTCTACAGGATGATCTCAATAGGCTAACACTATGGAGCACTACCTGGAGTTTGCCATTCAACGTCAAGAAATGTTTTGTTCTCTCTTTTCCTCCTAGATGTGGCCATGCTCTATTCTCCAACTCCTACCATCTTAACAACACTCAGCTATCGTTCAAATCGGTGCATAATGACCTTGGTGTCGTCTTGTCTTCCGATCTCAGATGGTCTGACCATTACGAATATATCATGGCCAAGTCATACAGAGTTCTTGGTTTACTTCGAAGAGTGTTTTCCTCTGTTCACTGCCCCCGGGCTAAAAGGGTTCTCTACATAACTTTGGTTCGTTCTAAGCTGCTTTACTGCTCTCCCATCTGGCGTCCTCACCTTCTGAGAGATATTAAAGCTCTTGAGAATGTCCAAAGACGAGCCACTAAATTCATTCTCAACAACTATGTTTCTAACTATCGTCTCCGTTTGCTCGACCTTCATCTCCTGCCACTAATGATGGTCCTTGAAATTGGTGATATTCTGTTCTTCGTAAAGGGCTTGAAAGAGCCATCAGCCCATTTTAACATTCTTAGTTTCGTCACATTCTGCTCTGGCCAAACTCGATCTGCCTTGCACTTCAAGTTGAGACAATCTATTCCTATTTCTAATAACTCCATTCGTCACTTTTACTTTAACCGTCTTCCCCGCCTCTGGAACTCACTCCCCTTCTTAATTTAGATCACTCCGTATCCACTATCAGGTCTAAACTCTACGAACTCTTTTTGGAATCGTTTCATTACAAACTTCAATCCAGACAATCCATGCTCGTTCCACTACCTGTGTCCATGTGCTAAGTGTAGCTCTATCCCGATCTCCCCCAACTTTGACACCTCTCTCCTATGAACTAATCTCTAAGTATGTTTGTTTTTGTTCAGTTATGTGTCATAGGCAGTACGCTGACAACCCCCAACCCCATCACACAATCCCTATATTGTTGCCTAGGTGAAGTATTACACATTCACCGTTACCTAATCGAAGTCCGGCAGCCGGACGCTATCCTCGTTGCTATTATACGCGCCGTTACTAAGCAGCCTCTGAAAGTAGTCTGGCGTAGCCTGCCTACGTATTTCACGAACGCGGAAGAAGGCAGGCTTGGTCAGTAGTAGAGTAAGCCACCGATAATCGGACGGCATGTATTCTCGGACGCATTTGTGAAGTCTGTGCAGGACTAGATTGGCTACTGTGTATACCAAAGTGTAGTTCTTGGTCATAAACTGTTGTATAAAAATATTCGCTCTTATCCGAGCTTTACCGTGGGAATGACGTTGCCGTAAAGTTACGATTCGGGCACAGCCAAGTTCGGACAAGGCCATCAAAGGTAGGACAGTCTCCCAAAACGGGAACAGTATGAATGATCCAAGCGACTGTATGCTCGATTGATAGCTGTACCTTTTGGCTATGCAGCGACCCACAAATGGCCCTTTTTTGTCTTCGCTATTTTTGCTCACGAAAGCGCAAATAGGCGGGGTCGCGTAAGCCGCGTTTTACGCGAAAAGCAGTTTTCGGCTTGTTTCTTCTAACACACGCGCCGGATGAAGCTATAAAATTTTCTCCTCGTTCTTCTTGCCTTATATTAGATGCCTGCACCACGATTTCCGTTGTTGTAAGATTTAAATTTTTTGTAATTACCAATAATTATTTTTTTGTAATTACCAATAAAAAGTTAGAATACATGCCGTCCGATTATCGGTGGCTTACTCTAGGTGGCTAGAGTTTTAGTTCTTTTTTTATTTTTATTTTTTTATTTTTTTATTTTTTATATAAAACTTTATGCAAATGCATGGATACACAAGAAGCAGTGCTTATTAATAAGTGTACCCTATTGTATAATACTTAATACATGAGAGACAAAATATAGCCGAGAAGCATTTTTTTGAAGCCATTAAAGACTGTGAATCTGTGACATGGTTTGGTAATGTGTTCCAGACTAAGCAGGTAAGAGGAACATAGGAATATTTCAGGCTGTTTGTTCTTGCAAATGGTTGAACAAACAGTGACGTTAAACCAGATGAGCGGAGATGGGTTGGGGGCTTTGGGATGAAAACATTAATGGGGAAGTCCACAAGTTCATTTATTATCTTGTACATTGTGCATAAGCTGAGGTAGAGCCTACGATCCCTAAGAGAGGGGATATTGAAGAGAGAGAGAAGTTCAAGGTAGTCAGCGTTCCACCTCTTAGTGCACATGCGCAGTCCAAATTTTTGTACTTGTTCCACCTTTTTTATGTCTTTTTTCAGGTGTGGGCTCCAAACTTCACACGCATACTCCAGGTGTGGGCGAACAAGAGTGCTATATAGGTTGAACAGTGTGGCTGGGTCAGTGTCGCCCTGAAACTGCCTGTAAAGAAGCCCAACCAGCTTCCTGGCTTTGGAACACTTGGCATGTATGTGGTCTGACCAAGAGAGATCTGAGGTGATTTGGACTCCGAGATACTTGTATGTATATACTCTCTCTAAGATGTTGTTGCCAAGTTGTAGATGAAGATGAGGTAGTGGTATGTGTTTCCTGGATATTACCATTTGCTTATGAGGAGCTGCAGAAGAAAGTCGATGCATACCAGAAAGAGAAATGTGTGCTGCTAACCAACCGGGACTATTATTATAGTAAGCGCGTTCTACATAAAGCGGGTGGAAATCGCTATATATTCGGTCCCCACCTTGCCTGTGTTTTTGGTTTGCATGTACAGGCGACTAATGTACGTGTGGTTCCAAGGTGCAAGTTTTTAAAAAAAAAGGCTAGGATTGCTCGTTCAGGTACAGTCACTGTGTGCTAGCTCGCCCTCGCTCTCGTTCGCCAAAACTGCGATTCGCCTATTTTCGTGGTTGATTCTGCTGCAAGGGGCGAAAGTCAGTCGCGCGTGCCGGGGGTCGTACACGCGCGAGGGCTCAAAAATAGCGGCTCGTCTTCTCGCTCACGCAAGAACCTCCGGGCAATGTACTAGATCTTGTTCTAACATCTCCATGTGTCTCTGTCACAAATTTAACTATTCATCCCCCATCTTCACTCAGTTTTTCAGATCACTTCACTATTACTTTTGACCTGTTTTGTAGTGCCTCATCTGTAGTTGAATCAAAATCCGGTTACGTGTTTAATTTTTGTAAAGCTGACTATGACGGTATTACCTCTTTTTTGTTAGATTCCAATTTTAGTATTTTGTATGACAGTTATGACATTGAGTATATTTGGTTTTTGATCAAGTCTTTTATTTATCAAGCAATGTCATTGTACGTTCCCAAGGTTCTGGTTAAGCGACACCAAAATCCAAAGTGGTTTGACTCCGATATTCGCCATCATTTGAAGTGCCTGAGAACATTGAAAAGGAAGCACCGATCTAAACCATCTGTTCACAGAGAAAGCAAAATCCATAGTATGGAATCCATTCTCCAGAGCAAACTAGTCTTAGCTAAAACTACTTTCGAAAATAAACTAATTGAATCTCACCAGAAGACCAAATCACCTGAAGTATTCTCTTATATTCGCTCTGTTTCCTGTCAGAATACTATACCATCTACTGTCAATCTGGATGATTCCTTTGCTGTCACAGATGTCGACAAAGCTAGCCTATTCAACACTTATTTCTATTCGGTCTTTGTCAGAAGCTCTTATCAACTATCGCCAATCTCTGACTTGAAACAGCCACCATCACTCCTGAGTGAAATTAACATTAGTGAACTAGATGTGTTTCGTACTCTTAGATCACTCAACCCATCCAAAGCTATGGGATGTGATAAAATCAGCCCAAAGCTACTGAAAAACTGTGCTTTAGCTCTTTATCAACCACTGCACCATCTATTTTCGTTGAGTCTATCGCAAAGTTATCTCCCCTCCGAATGGCGTACTCATCTAATAAAACCGGTATTCAAATCTGGAAATCGTAATTCTGTAAGAAATTACCGGCCATTTCGTTGCTATGTGTCGTCTCCAAGGTCCTGGAGAAACTTGTTTACAACTGTACTGTTGAGTTCAGACATAACTCTATCTCAGTTCACCAGTTTGGTTTCCTACGTGGCCGTTCCACTCTGCAGCAACTGCTCTTATTCTTCAACATGCTAACTGGGTCCAGTTTTCAAACGGACGTTCTATATTTGGACTTTAGAAAGGCCTTTGATTCAGTGGCCCACAATGAACTCCTCTACAAACTATGGAATTTCGGCATCACTGACAGTCTCTGGTCCTGGATAAAGGCCTATCTGACCAATCGTCAACAGTGTGTCTCCGTCGGCCAATCTGTGTCAAGTACTTTACCTGTTATCTCTGGCGTTCCGCAAGGTAGTATACTTGGTCCTCTACTCTTTCTCATCTTTATAAATGATCTGCCGGATGTTCTCGAAAAATCTATGATGTTACTCTTCGCGGATGATGCAAAGTGTGTGATGCCTATTTCTTCCTGGCGTGATTGCTCACTTCTCCAGAATGATCTTACAATGCTATCTGAGTGGTGTACCACCTGGAGCATGTCACTGAATGAGGAAAAGTGTTCTGCTGTCCATTTTTCTAGTTCTACTAGACGCCCTCCTCTAATATTTAACTACAGTTTGAATGGAAAACAAATATGCTCCAAACCACAACAGAAAGATCTTGGACTACTTGTGTCAGCTGATTTGAATTGGCCCCACACTATCAGTTAATAACATCAAGGGCTTACAAAATGCTTGGCCTCTTACGCAGAGTCTTCTCCAGTTCTATGGCGGAGTCTGCCAAGCGGTCCCTGTACATTTCACTTGTAAGATCTCAGCTGCTCTATTGTTCTCCTGTGTGGCATCCTTACTTATTGGCTGATGTGAAATGCCTTGAGCTACTTCAGAGAAGGGCGACTAAGTTCATAGTGAATGATACTTCTATGGACTATCGAAATCGTTTAATTCATCTTAAACTGTTACCTTTGATGATGGAACTAGAAATTGCTGACATAATATTTTTCATCAAGTCTGTGAGGTATCCATCGGACCACTTCAACATTTTCGATTTTGTGCAGTTCAGTGCTCATCATACTCGCTCAACCTCCAATTTTAAGCTTAAACACACAGTTTCCAGGAACTATAACGAAAAAATATTTTACTTCAATCGCATGCCTCGATTATGGAACTCTCTCCCTCCTCTGGATATTAGTCTTCATCTCTCTTCAATCAAATCCAAACTTCACAATTACTTCTGGGACCATTTCATCTCCCATTTCAATCCCAATGACGAATGCTCCTATCACTATTTATGTCTGTGTTACAAATGCTCTTCACTACCTGTCAACATGCACTTTAGCAGTAATTCACTATAATACACTAATGTATATATTTGTGTGTTGGTTTTGTTTTCTCGGATGCTGACTCTTTGCCTGCAGTCCCTCAACTCAGTCTTTACAATTATTCTCATTATACCACTTTCTTTACATCGTCCTTGTAATAACTGTGTTGTAAAGCATATAATAATAATAATAATAATACTGCGGTTAGCACCACCACCCACGCGTTTAGGTGCTACTCCTCCCCAACCACTAGTCACACAGTTACTCCCATCTTCAGCCGCGTTTGCACAGGTACATCTTTAAAGTGCAAGCTGTTTCCTTCCTAACCCAGCTCTTATGAGATCAGCAGTTTCTAGCAATGAAGGTGGCTTCGTTGCGGTAGTGCTCGATAAACACAAAATCGTGACACCACGTGCTGTGCAACATCTTTTACTTGGTTGGAACATTCAGTGCCGCCTTGCTTGAGTTGCGACGACGAAAACCGAAGTTGAACAGGCTCTGTGAGCATGGTAGAAGGCCCTTGCTGGTCAAGCGGCTGCCGGGGCGGAGGTCTGACAACACTAGACGATTCTCGAAGCCTGCGGCCTTCATTCTCGACTTGACAGTCGTCCAAGCTCTCCACCGCCTCAGTCCTAACCCGCTCAATCTCAGTCTTCGCTCCGGACATGGCTGCATGCAAGGCCAAGAGCTACGCGCACGAGGCGACGTGCATGCGCCTCTTTACTAAAGCCGTTCCCCCGGTAGTCCATGTCAGGTGTGCGCGTGCGTGTGCGTGTGCGTGTGCGCGCGACCGCAGTCTCCCTGACTGCGCGCTTCGCGGTAAAGTTCACCCTTGAAATTACTCTTTGAAGTGAAGTTTACTCTTTTACTTTTTGAAGGATGAGTTTACCCTTGTAAACTTTGATTGGTGAAGTTCGCCCTTGCAATTTTTTAAGGGTAAAGTTTAGCCTTTTTGAAGGGCGAAGTTTACCCTTGCTAAAATTTTTCTTTGATGGGTGAAGTTCACCCTTTTAATATTTGAAGGGTGAAGTTTACTTTACTTTCTGAAGGGAGAAATTGACCCTCCAAAAACTTGAAGGGTGAATTTGAGGGCGAAAAAAGCTGGTATCAGCAATAAAAATTGCGTTAGACCCAATCTGAAACTGGGCCAGAGGATATCATCACCCCGCACCCCACTAATACTGGTTCAAACTCTCAACGCGAATGCTTGTCAGACTGCGACAAAATCTTCAATCTGTTCGTCTATCCTGCACAGTCAAACTTCTGTGGTCGAAAGTACCCTGGTACCGAAATCCCCAGTGGCCAACTAACAATCGCAGGATTGTGTCCACCCTACTTTCCTAGGTTCCAGCCCAGTTTGTGGAAGATGTGTCTCGATGCTGCGTTGTTAGTTGCAACAAATCCTCTGGATTTGACGCAGCATCCGGCCGATTTTGTCACAGTCTCCTTCTACAAGGTGAATATAATATAGACTTTCTATGTAGTCTGGTAGCTTGGAAATTTAAAACACGCAATCTGAATGGTTGATGGGCGGATGCTAATTCAGAAAAAGAGTCCGAAAAGGGGACTTAAATCTCACACATGTTCAATATGCGTGAACGCCACAACTCAGGGCCCCCACAGCTCTCTAATGCACATAGTTTCCCGGAATCGCCATCTCCATCTTCATAACCTCCTCCCCTTTATTCTACAATCTTCAAAATCTCGTAGATTTTGACCTTAACTTAGAATACATTGGAAGGGAATAGGCAGCGGCTGGTAGTTGTAACTCATTGCCTAAGTAGTTACTGGGTTACTAGTCACTAGGCCTGTAACCTGACTCCTGACAGAAGTTCCGATCGACTACAAGATTCTGAAGGTGATCATGTAAGTACATAGTGTCCTTCTCTATCGTTCCGCAAGGTGTTTGGTTTCCCGACGGGACTAGGGGCACTGTTGGTACGCAAGGTAATACCCAAGAGGTATATACTACGGAGGAGGGACTGTGCATGTTTGGAACAGTCAGTCGATCTGGTCTTCACCTTCCTCACTCTGACCTGCACAAACGGTTAGTAGCACATTGTCCTTGACTTTGAATTTTCGTTCTCTATTTAAGTGAAAGTACACAGTGTAACCCCTCTAATCTTGGCACCAGTGGGACAGAAGAAAGTGTCCGTATTACTGAGATATCCTATTTTCCTCTCTCCGTTGTTCTCTCTCTCTCTCTCTCTCACTCTCTCTCTCTATCTCTCTCACACACACCCACAAACTCTCTCTCTTACGCACACACACACACACACACACTCTCTTTCCACAAAAGTATGTCCACGATAAGCTATCTGTGATGAAACACTATAATGGAGCTCCTGTGCAACTGTCACGAAAATTTAACGGACCCCTCTAAGCAGGGGGGCATTGTGAATTTCGATCGCCTGCGGCCTGACGGAAAGTTTGTAGGCTGCAGCGAGGTAACGACATGCTCTCCATGATAGCGTGCATCACACGAAGTGTGTTATCAACACTTCAAATGTATTGAACTGCATCTACATCTTTACTACATTGTCACTACCTATGCTATCCCACTATTGCTAGCTAGTCTTTTTCATGACTACAAAAGTTCCAATCTGGTGTCAGTAGTTTTTGCCACATTAGGAATCCTTCTTGCCTTGATGGATAGAATAATTATGCGTAAGCCTTTGACAGGCAAAGAGTCAATCGGGTAAAACTGGTCCTGTCCGATCAGTGTAGAGGTCCATAGGTCTTCAAAACTGGTTTGACGAGTTACGACCCATGTCGTTAGGATCACAGGGTCGCCGGTGGGAAGGTGGAGCATTTGTCCGGACCACGATATCACTGCGCAGGCATCTAGCTATGAATTCTCCCAGTCGAAAGTCCATCCGAGGGTGTTTCCTCTGGGGTCTTTGAACCCAGCGACTGTAAACATACCCTGTGGCACGGGCATGAAGTTTATGTGTTGGCCCGCAAAAATTCTGGTGTTAGCGTCGTATTCGGTGATTGTGAGGATTGAGCAATATTCATTAATCCACACCTGTCCTTGGGCAAAGACAGGACCTTCAGCTGTAGGTGTGGAAAAACAATACAGACCGTTTAGTATGGTGACACAACAAAAAAGGGTAGCTTTTTCCCATTTGTTCCTCTCTAATCTGCTACGTAGTGTAATAAAAATAATAACGTAATGACACAATATTTGGTGTATAATTCGAGAATGACTCAGACCACACAGTGGTTGCAAACTATTCAGAGTTGTATGAGAAAGGTGTGGTTGAACATATCAGCGGTGTATTGCCAGTTTTCCTGCTCAAACAAGTAGCAATTACGTAATGATACACATGTTTTACAACAATCAGATCCTTGTTTCTACAAAAAAAACTTCTTCGCTTACTTAATCCACACGCCAGAAGGCTCTGTAAAAAAACAATGCATAATTATCCATGCTGTAGAAAGTTATATCTCTAACCGTGGTACAGTAGCCAACGGAGAGTAGTGCAGCAAAGACTGCAACTGTGGTTGCTGCAAGGCGACACATGGCGATTGAGCTATTTCCCAGGTTTTTCAGTCTCAGAAACTTTTTCCTCTTTATAGTATCTACCCATGCTACTGTATTTTCAGCCAAGAATCCACTCAGTAATAAATAGCGACAGAACCTTTGTGTATGTAGCCGTGTATGTAACTGATGACAGCACTATTGTGCATACTGTGAATGGACGAGACAGAATCGAAATTGCGCAATCATGTCTCCGTGCACGTGTGACTCTGAGTTAGTTTGCCAAAAATGTGTTGCATTGGAGACCACGAGTAAACACTAATATATAGCCCAGCCTATCAATTAGCGGTACCGTGCAGGGTTTGCACTTCAGTGCTTTTGAAACTTCAGTGCATTAACAACTTAATGCACACTTTTCAGTGTATTAGAACCCTCTCATGAATAATTCCCTTTGATGTTGAGTGTAGTAATCAAGTGTCTAAAACCCATAGTACTGGGTCTGCCAGGTATCTAAGTAGTAAGTCTCTAAGTTGCAAGTTAGATCACTGTGAAGAATTTAGATCACTGAGGTTTCACAAAGGTCAAATTCATAATAATCGACGAGTGGGGAGGCCCATTTGCTCCTAGCTTCGAGTCTGCCGCCGAGCAGGACGAGTTCATCATACAAGCATCGCAGCAACTGGACGGATATATCCTGCAAGCCCCGCCGGAGCAAGGCACTACCACTGGAGCGCTCAGCCCGCGTCGCTTGGACGATGCTGATCCGGACGATTTGTTGTTGGTCGCTGGTCAGGCGTTGAAAAAAGTGTAACAGACTATGTACTCCTACTTAAAATATACATCCATGGTGTATCAGTGAAGGTTCTTACTTTAGCAAGTGCTCTACTAGAACGAATGCGACTCACTTGCGAGCGTCACACATAATTGTGAAATTTCTATTTGATTTCATCTACGTAAAACGTATGTGAGACGGTGACCTCCTCATTGTTCTCGGCATAATGTTGGACGACTAAGGCTTTGCTCACTAATCCCTGCACAGGGTTATCACAGAAAGAGCCACTCAATAAACGTATTATTCACTGCTACTCACAATACATGCCACACCACCATGCTTCGCACTTGCTTTGCTTTGATACCTCACTTATAATTCATGCATGTGGATGCATAATACTTAGTGAGATTATGCATCTTTAGTGCTTGTAATTACCCCGGGCCACTCCTATAATTATGTTGAATTATGAACTCCTGTGTCCCACACAGAGTGGGATTTGCCTTTGCATGTATTGTGTCGTTTGCAAACAAGTCGTCTCAATGAGTGTCTTTACCATTATATCAGATGACACACTGATGCAACAGAGACATTTGCAATTGTCTATGTCGTGCACTTTTTTGACTCTCACGTTCCTTCGCCAAAATGTGCTGCATTTGTTCTTGTATACAGTAAGCTGCCATCGCAGTAGACCACTCTTCATAGTGTCGTTGGTTGGGCCATCTTTTATTCATGTGAAAAAGGTGCTGTCCTGGGTGTCGTTGCTTTGCTTGCTTTGCACTCTAACGTGCATTTAGGCACAGGACCCACAGCTGGTCACTCAGCAATGGTAGTGGTGAAAAATGAAGAGTTACTTGTGAAGCCAAGAGCTCTGTTTGTGTCTCATAGCTACCCCACAAGTACTGTAACCCTTGCTGCGTATATTAGAGCGTCGGTAGACGCTCCAATATAGGGATGGCAAGGGTCAAATCTCATGTGATCCGCATGCAAAACACCTCAAAACTCGGCGAAAATGACTCCCTAGGCTTTTATAAATCACTACCAATAATCTACAGGCCCATATCTAGCATCTAGTGCTTTCACTTTTCCATGCAGAGTGACATCATAACAAGTATGAAAAATAATTTCTTCAAAATGAAAGGGGATACAGGGATGGCTTGGAGCACCAAAAAGGAACAAGGACACAAAACTACATGAAACCATCCCTATATCTTTGTTCCATTTATTCATAGGCAAGGTATCAGAAAAAAGATATAGGGATGGTGTCATGTAGTTTTGTGTATATTTGCTGTGTAATGACCCCTTGTTTCTTCCTTTTTGGTGCTTCAAGCCATCCCTATATCCCCTTCATTTTGAAGAAATCCTTTTTCCACTTTGTACATAGAGGCATAGCTACCTACGTAAGAGCTGTGATGGTTTCTTTGGAAAGACTGATTCTCATATTAAATGGAGAGGCTGGTATTGGCACAATAATACAGAACACAACAATACAAAAATACTTCAGTTCAAGAAGCTTGCCAAAGTACACCAAGTGGGATGAAGCAGTTCTCAGGAACTACAATCTATGGCAGAGATGGTTGCTGCTACTTACAGTACCTAATATTTACAGTGCTAGCACAGTATATTATACGTTCTACTTCAAGTTCCTTCTTGAAAATGACCATTTCCAACCGACATTTCCAAGTAAAATCAACTTGCTTGTTCAGAGAAAACATCACAACGCTTTCTCTTACTTTAAAACCCCACTAGCTGAATTGGGTTCTTGTCTTCTTACAGCAGGATACTTGCCAGTAGAAGTGCCTTGTTCATTACAAAGTAGCTCCTTCACAGAAACCATTACAGCACTTACACTGACCTATACATTAGCTCTTTAATTGCCTTCCTGCACTATAGAGCAGTTTTGGAACTTGCAAGTAATGCTTTCTGGGGGGAAACTGTTTTCCAGTAATCAAACACGCTTGTTTGCCCTATGATATTGCTTTACAATTTCTCAGTAGATGGCTCAGTATAGACAACTATGTTGAAGGCTATACTTCTTCTTTCAGTTGCAGCTCTGCTGCTGACTATTGTGCATGGTAAGAGCAAGTATTCAATACAAGGTTGTAAATGTTTCCTCCCAGGAGACCATCCATCCAACAGCAGACTGAGTGCTTCACTGCAGGATCAAGTGCGATCCAAACGAACTCTATTTGAGTTGGGGCAATGTGGCAACGGTTGCTTTGTAACAATCGATTATCACACATACTATTTTGAAGGACGTGACATATTTATTTACTCGGTGAATCCATATATCCATACGGTCTAAACAATAACGTCAAGGGTTTAGGTAATATATCAAAGCTTATAGATCAGGATAGTTTGGTCGTATATAGTCTCTTCCATAAGCATGACAGAAAGTTTAGAAATAGGAACGGCAGAAGGAGTAAGAATATGGCATATAACGAATTGATCGATGAGCATCTCTCCAAATTGTTGGCTTCATAGAGGCGTCGTAACTTCAGCAAGGATATGCGTACATACATTCTAGGATTGCCTCGTAGGAAACTTGGTGAAGTGACTAAGGCATTAGATGGCTATCTACTGCGTAGTGAGATACCCGGGCGTATAAGAGTTTTTATCAGGGACCTAGTACGGTTTAGAAACTCTCCTGGTCATAACACTGATCACCTGAATGGTCAAGCTGGGAATAAAAGGTTCAGTATATGGTCCAACTGGGCATGTGATAACTGGTAATCTACGTATTGTGGATGATAGACAACTTCGTCAGCTTTTGATAAAAGGGCCTTCGTACAGGGAGCAGAATAATATTAACTGCAATAAAATAAGATCGATACTCCTGGATTCGATACGAGCGTATAAGGTGCAGTGGGCCAAGAGAGATGTCCGAATGTTAAATGAGTGGCATAGCAAGATCAATGAATGTATTATAAATAGGATAAATGTTCTCAAGAGGAAGAACCCATACATAGAAAACTGAAGATACTGAAGAATCGCGCTCATTTGGAATATTTAGAACAATTCCACCAGAAATATGTTATAGTCCCTGCAGACAAGGCGAGTAGTAATATTATTGTGGTTTGTAAGAAATTTTATGTTGATGTAATGGTAAACGAGTTGCAGAACATAGGCCAACCATCCACGTATATTGCCAGTAATTACAAGTAACGACCAACTTGTAAGGAAGCATCTGTTGGATATGCAACGTTGGAACATATATGTACCACCTGTAATGGAACAGTTGCCTACTATGTATTGGCTACCCAAGCTGCATAAAACCCCATATGGGAGTAGGTTTATTGCAGCGTCAAACGAATGTTCAACCAAGCCATTATCGGGGTTGCTGACAAGATGTTTAACAACTATTTTAACACACTTCAAAGAAGTGCTGGTATCTACAAAAATACGGGAGTTAATAACTGTTTTTGGGTTATTAATAATGCGCAGTTAGTCTTACAATCAATGCATACACTCAATGATATTTCGGCGGCTAGAACCATGGACACCTTTGACTTTTCCACATTGTATACAAGCATACCACATCATTCCTTGAAGAGCAGTATGAAACAATTCATAGAAGATGCCTTTAAGGTGAGAGGAGCAATGTATTTATCGATAACTAAGAGAGGTAAATGTTTCTGGAGTACCGACAATAAGTATGAAATTAATATCAGTAAAGCTCAGCTAATAGATATGGCCTACTATCTTATTGACAATATATATGTGTCAGTAGGTAATAGGGTGTTCCATCAATGCATAGGTGAGTGCTGCCCAGAGTGCGTGGAATAATCATGTTAACGGTTCATTTTTGAATTAACTCTCGGTGGCTCAGCGACGTAGATATGTGTTTAATGGCAGATATCCATCTTTAGCGCTAAATTTGGTGGTTGCACTTTAGGCCCCCCGTGTTGCACATTGTGGGGTAACAGAGAGAAGGAGATACATACACACACTCCAGACATAGTACCATAACCCTCATTGCCCATGTGCACGAAGGGTTAATTAAACTCACTGTCCAGGTCAGATTAACATTTGCTCCATTCTTCAATAGAACGTCAACTGTCTGCTTGTGTCCATTCTGACAGGCCATATAGAGTGGAGTACAACCATTCTGAGTATAGGAGAAAGTGTGACAGAGAGATATACAGGAGAAAGTCAAATGTGACATAATTGTGCAGAGAGATATCAAGAGAGAGCAGTCATACAAACCTTCATACAAGAGAAATACAAGCATGTTCATAACAGGACAAAATTCTGTTAGAACACACTATGCAGTGCATTATGTGGTTGAGTCTAAATAAAGGATGCTGTATCAGCATAGAAAAAACCACTTGCTGGGCTCAGGTGAACGCAAATAGACTAAAGTGCTATATTGTGCTGGGCGAGGAAGGATTTCTATTAGTCGTTTTTCATAGGAATAGTGTAGCAATCCTGTGATGAATCAGATTTCACTATAAAGCAAGGCTTCAAAAAAAGAATGTCCATAGAGTAACACAAAATCTACGTAATTGGTTGCCTTGTTCACCACCAACACACAAAACCCTGAGTGACCTTTGACCCCCAGTTTTAAAGGGTCAGAGGTTAATTTTATGGAATGCAGAAGAGAGAATAGAGGTGAAGCTCTCTCACAGCCTGCAGTTCTCATACCTTGTTCTGGTAGTTGATGAGAGCTCCAGCTGATATCAGTTTCTCCACAATCTCTGTGTGACCTTTTTCAGCAGCTCTCCCCAGAGGAGATGAGAGAGAACCAACTTTAACAAAGAAAACAGGAATCACTGTGAGTAAACAAGTCACTCACAAAGAGTACTGTTACACAAATTCAACATTGACATAATAAAAGGCACTGTTCACCCTCCATAGTCGACTTACTGATATATGCTAGAGTTACTGGCACACACAGAAAACTTGTAAAATTTCAGTTCGGTGCATGTGTGAATTATTGCATGTGTGAGTTTATAATTTCCAGGGAGACCAGGGAGAAAAATTCAGTTAAACAGGAATCATTGTGAGTAAACCAGTCACTCAAAAAGAGTACAGTTCAATGGCTTTTGAATATACATTCAACATTTACATAATAAAGGTAAGAAAGCTACTTTTGGCACTGTTCACCCTCCATAGTGGACTTAAAGAACATTATTTAGCAAGCTAACGCTAGAGTTACTGGCACACACAGAAAATTTGTAAAATTTCAGTTCGGTGCATGTGTGAATTATTGCATGTGTGAGTTTATAATTACGTTGGACATCACAATCTCCAGCAGTTCTCCCCAGAGGAGATGAGAGAAGATCAACATTCACAAAGAAAAAGTCAGTCCGACAGGAGTAAACTAGTCAACTAACTTAAACAAATGCAATGAATTTTTTGTGAAGGAATGTGAGAGTTACTGGCACATGCAGCAATAATTGCAAAAATTCAGTTACGTGCATGAGTGAGTATTCAGGATTGCGATAAAGATGTTCTTACATACGTACATGTACACTCTTCCTAAATGTTTTCCGCATATTATAAGCCTACTGTACACGGATTAAAGGAGTATCTGTGCTATATTATGATAATAGAAACTCATGTGTGTACATGCTGCAGACTAAAATGCCGACTGCAAAGAGGCTGCTCCATAGTTCGACGTCACCAAAGTACATGTAGAAGAAGCTACTGCCTGTTTCTCTAGTTTGTTCTGAAGGAGGAACTGCAATTAACAATATTGCGTAACAAATAAGCTGCAAGCATTGATAATTCCACAAAATGCATGCAATGTGATCTATGTAGCAGTTTTCCTAGGAAACTTCTCTACAGAAAGGGGGCGGGGTATCAGAGGTTTTGGTACCATGTTTCTTCGCATTACTGACACACACACACACACACACACCTGAATACAACCTACTACGTACAAAGCCCCTGCAGTCAACAAGCCTTGGTCTATGTGAATGTATAACGGTTTTGGAAGCTCTCCCCTCCCTCTGTCAGGTTTTCTTCTTTCTCCATGTAAAGCTGGCCATACACGTGGCAACTTTGTTGCTTCAACAAAGTTGCAGCAACTTACAAAGTATTGATAAAGTGGTGCAGAACGTGTAGATGGGCCCAAGTAACTGCTTGAAGAAATGGATGGGTTTTGTACATTTCTGGCAACTACTTGCCTGACCGTGATAAAAATGCCCGTCCTGATAGACCAAGCATATCAATACTTTGGAAGTTGCTGCAACGTTTGTTGAAGCAACAAAGTTGCCACATGTATGGTCTGCTTAAAAGTGTGAGCTGTTTATATAGTTTCCGTGCCTCCAAACACACAGCTGAAATTCCACACAGAGCAAACCACAGACAGTGACAGAGTAGGGTGTACAGTACATGACAATGGACTGCATGCTGGAGACACAAGACTTGGCAATGAATGGAGGGACGCCATCTGGAGCATTTTATCCACACAGGACTGTGTATATATGTCATGAGAGGGGGAGAGCAATCTCACTGGAAGCTACTCTCTACATTGAGAATGCTTGGCAAGCTAAGTCACCAGTTTAATCTTTTGTGCATGTTTCACGTGTGTATACAATCATGTACACATCAAGGTATGTGCAATGGCTGCAGTGGAGAGAGCGTCTGCATTACTGGTCAGTGGAACAAGGGTGTCTTCTTTGGTTTATAATGAGGCCTCATACTATAGTAAAGTAAATAACAACAACCATATTTTATACTTTGAGTGGCTGCTGATTTATACCAACCATTTCCTCTATTCAGTCGAGGAAAACTGTCCAGGAGAAGCATGTTGTTAGGTCTCTTTGGCTTGCTTGTTGTCTAGTACACATATAGATGTATGTATCAAGTAGTGATATACATGTAATATGTAAGTTGCCTAGCCATCTCTAACCCGTCACTTAAATTCTCAAGGCATATAGTGTCTTGGGTGTGTGTGTGCAAGGTATGCTGTGCTGATGTGGGCCAACAAGCCCGAAACAGCTGTCCAGAGCTCCATCACATGGTCTAATACCTTCATGCATGTATTATTGTTGCTTTGTGTTAGGGGGATAGCTATCAACTAGCTAGGGTATTGCATGATACATAATATCTCATATTTAAACATGGCCTCTTCTATATATGCATAATCATTCTTCCCTGTATGCATAAACATACTATTCTCCAGAACATGGATAACTGAGACGCTGTTCAGGCCTTAAAAGAGTGTCAAAGGTCTCTGTAGCTACTATTATGTACACATTATGAAGATTCATGAAGGGGTCACTGTACATTACGGGTTCAGAGTAAAGGGAGGGAGGAAGGTTGCGTAACATGTTGAGAGTATAATGGAAACCTGGTAACTCTGCCAAAAAGGGTAGAGGGCTTTCCATTCACACAAAGGACGGCCAGCTCTTTGATGATAGGAATACACCCCTCCTGCTATGTACTGGACTCCTACAGCTAGCTATATTGGTGCTGGATGGAGTAATACCAGTACGTTGTGGCACGCACCTATACCTGAAGGGGTATATAGGTTAAGAACGACGGCACCCGATAGTAGACATGCCTGAGCAGGAAGACGGGAACAAAGGAGTGACAATAGTGGGCGGAGGTCTGGTGGGTTCATTGCTGGCCGTCTCCCTCGGGCAGCGCGGGCTCCGCGTCCACCTCCACGAGTCGCGAAGCGACATCCGCCGTGCCGCAGGAGTCAGCGGCGTGCGGAGCATCAACCTGGCGCTCAGTCGTCGCGGCAGGGAGGCCCTGAGAGCAGTGGGTCTGGAGGACGAGGTGCTCTCAATGGCCATTCCCATGCGAGCTCGAATGATCCACCCACTGAGCGGGAAGCAGTACGCTATTCCCTACGGGACCAAACGGGACGACTGCATCTATTCTGTGAACAGACGAGCCCTCAACGAGCTACTCCTGACCAAGGCAGAGGAGAGCCCTAACATTTCCATTCATTTCGAGAGCCGACTCCTACAGGCTGACCTCGAAACAAACACACTGGTTTTTAGCGATGGAGCCACGGGAAAGAAGACGGTTCAGACCGAGTTTGTTTTCGGGTGCGATGGAGCCCACTCGACAGTTCGTAGACAGATGATGAGGTGGGGCCGACTCAATTATCAGCAGGAGTACATCCAGCACGGCTACAGGGAACTCACCATGCCTCCAACTCCCAGCGGGGACTTTGCCATGGAACCAAACTTCCTCCACATCTGGCCGCATCACGAGTTCATGATGATCGCTCTTCCCAATCGCGACAAGTCGTTCACCCTCACCCTCTTCATGCCTTGCAGCGTGTTTGAGTCGATTCGAAATGAAGATAGCCTCCTCACGTTCTTTCGGGCCCATTTTCCCGATAGCATCAATAAGATTGGAGTCGAGCGTCTCTATAAAGAGTACTTTGCTAACCCGCAGGGAAAGATGATATCAGTCAAGTGCTCCCCACACTTCATGGCTGGAAACACTCTCATTCTCGGGGATGCCGCGCATGCCGTCGTACCATTCTACGGGCAGGGGATGAATGCCGGTTTCGAAGACTGTCTCGTATTGACAGAGTGCCTGACAGAGAGTGGAGGAGAGCTAGCAGCAGCAGCTCAGTTGTACCAGGACAACCACTGGAGTGACACACACGCCATCTGTGACCTCTCCATGTACAACTACATCGAGATGCGCTCCCACGTCACCTCGCCCCTGTTCTTAATCAGGAAAAGGATTGACAATGCCCTCCACTATCTGTTCCCGTCTCTCTTTATCCCTCTCTATTCAATGGTGGCCTTCACACGTATCCCCTACCGTCGTGTGGTGGAGAGACACAACGTTCAACAGACGGTCATCAGACGAGGGCTGTGGGGCCTGTCCCTTGCCTCTCTGGGGCTACTGGGCTACCTGATCTTCAAGTTTTCTGGAATGGAAGTTGCACTTCGTTACCGCATTCTTCCCTGCGTCTTCAAATGTGTTGTTAATGACTACCTTCGACACTAATTATTGCTGCCATAGATTTAGTCTGTTTCCACTGGTTATTAACCTTCAGCACGCGTGCGCAGCGAGGGGTTTTGGTCTATCTGTCCATCCATCCTGTACGTCTGTTTATAAGTGGAGGAACATTCCTATATATCATAAGCTGCATCCATGCACTGATTTCAATTATGCTAAAACTTAGAACATTTTCCCCATTCACTGTTTCACAAGGAGCTGTGGGCAGCTCACCACAACACAGCTCTCAGGCTGGGCATCTGTGTCTTCTCTAACATATGCACCTTGCGTAGGTACGATACTACTATTTCTGCAACTTCGTCGCACAGAAACCCTAAGAGTAGAATATGGGCCCAATAATATACTTCTCCTAGTAGAAAGAGGTGGGTCAGAGGTGTGTCAACAGTTAACGACACATACACTTCGGACCACTAGGCAGCTCTATGTGGTGAGGTTGGCACACGCCTCCCAATCTCTACGACTATCCTTCCCCCAATACCCAATACCCAACACACACATACTGTAACAGTCCTTGCACATGCGCGTCAAGATTTAATTTACATGGTGGTTGTATTAGAATAATTATTATAGCTACCACTGACATCGTGGTATGTAGCAAAATATAATGTTAACGAAACCATAGAGTACAGTGGGGACTAAACCCACAGCTACAAATGCGGACATTATACACAAACCTTATGTCAATCTTCCCAGGTTGTCAGTCCTAAAGCTGGTGATAGATGCCACAGGCGGCGTCTAGGACCGTCCAAAGACGCCTGCAAATCACGCACGCAAGCGCGAACCACGGCAAATACAGACACATCACACACTTCATTTACACATTCTCTTCTCTACGTACGTGCTGTACTGACGTCCAAACTGAATAGACAAAAACTGCTGGGAGCAGAGTGCCACCGGTCATCGATTTTCGGAGAGACGTCAGGTAGCCGTCGTACTACCGCGCGCTGTGTGGCTACACGGCCTTTTTGCGTTCATGATACCTCACTTACGCCAAGATCTGCCACAAGTTCGGCCTGAAGTCTACTCAGCCCGATAGGGCCGATAGAAGCGTTCGTCTGCTGTCAAACTGCACGCTCACATCTCTCTGGTTGGCTAAAAATTTCCCGGGAAAAATCCCGTAACGTGACGTCATATGTCGTGCGCGGACAAGAATACTGAAAAATTTCATTCGCGTTTCCGCGTGGCCCGCGTTTGAAAAATCGTAACTTTTAAAGGTTTTCCCAAAAAAATATACCAAAAAAAGCGTTGTATATATCAAGCACATTTCAAGCTTTACAACGATACAAAAAAAGCTACTTCAAAAAATTGAGGCGTAAGGTTGGTTTTTGCGTGCATGGTCACACTATCCACGCTGACATCCAAAATCAGCAACAACACAGTATGCTAAACATTAATTAAAAAGGAGAAAATAGACAATTCAGTAAGTCTGGTATGCAGTATAGTAAAGCTACAGTGTTAAGTAGAGTGTTCTTTCGTGAAATTTTTTGACCTATACGTAGTATAGAACTATGAGCATCTACCTGTGTGGCAAGCGCATCTAGCATGCAAATCTCTGATATCATGGTATGTAGCAACGAAACCATAGAGTACAGTTTGCATACCAACTACGCTGACATACAAAAATCAGTAACAACACAGTATGCTAAAGGTAAAAAGGAGGGAATAGACAATTAAGTAAGTCTGGTATGTAGTATAGAAAAGAGATAAGGTAGCTACAGTATTATGTAGAGTTTTCTTTCAAATTTTGTATATTATACTCCTGTAAAAGACAATATGCTAAAGCTATGTAGTATAGAACTAGCTACAGTGTTAGAAGAAGTAGAGTCGAGAGACGTAGAGTATTTTAAACTTTGTACTGCTGTAGAAGTTTGACTATTTGCTGATGACCTTTGGTTCTTGCAACACTCATGGCTGTACGTCCATCCTGAGAGGTGAGGGAAAATTACACTCATTGACTAAATGAGAGACAGTCACACATTATTGCGGCACTAAACCCTCGATGCAAATGGGTGCTGACGTCAGCAGTCTAGCCTGCAGTAGGTGCACACAGCACTGCTAATTGATGGGCGTGGCCATGCTGGGTAGGCACACAGCAGAGTCACACACAACCACAAGACAATCCCTCTAATATTATGTTTAGCACTCAAACAAAGATGTGACTAATAAAGTAAGCTTTTTTACCTTATAAGGTAGATCCTTAGCTCCAGATTCCAGCAGGAGTCTAACTACTTCCAGGTGTCCTTTCTTACTGGCAACAAAGAGTGCAGTTGCTCCATTCTAAAGATTAAAAGAGAAACATATCTCTATACAAACAGTCAGGAAAGTATCCTACTGGTAGAGCTGATATTCCTTTATTTTTAATTCTACATTTCTTTCTCTCTTTCACACTACGCAATCTTCACCATTCTTTCAGTCTACCAGGAATGAGATCGGGAGCGAGATGCACGGATTAATTAATCTGAGGTAACCCGGTGAAGAAAGCTATCCATGCCAGCGCTTACGTGCTGACATTACTTCATTTCTACCTTTCTTCCTCCCTTTCACACTATGCACTCCTCACTATTCTTTCAGTATACAAGGCATGAGATCGGGAGAGCGAGATGAGCAGATTAAAAACCAACATAAGGTACATATGCAACCCGGTGAAGAAAGCTATCCCGTGCCAGCACTTATGCGCTTACATTACTCTTTCAGGCACATGATGGGCACACTCAGATGTGCTCATGGTGACAGGTGGAGCAGTGAGTTGGTGTAGCAGGACTAGTTCTGGCTCTTCTACTGACTGACCAAGGCAAGGAAACAATTAGAGATGTGGCAAGGAAAGAAGTATATTGCGCACTCACTCTACTCCGCAAACTGTGTCTGATTGACCAAGGACAGTGTTACAGGAATTGGGGGGTTTATAGCGGCAAATGCAGTACTATTCTCGATTATTCCACCGATTCTGTCTGTATAATACAAGTGGAAAACTCATTCTATGAAATGAAATACGGATGTCACATCATGAAAAAGAAAAAGAAAGGAACAAGAGGATGCCTACAAAATCCCACCCCCATCCAACATCTTTGTGTTCAAATCTTTGCTGGTAATGAATGCATGTAGCATACAAACTATAGATGTCTACATAAACTAAGAAACAACAAAGATCATCAGATTTCAGAACTCATGAAAAGCACTAAAGTGCAAACCTCAGTGAACTGCGCATGCGCTGTATCGCTAATTTGATGGGCTGGGCTAATCTTGTATGCGTTAATCGAGCGACCGGAAATGCTCAAACCAATACCCAAGCTTCCCCTGCAGGGCAACTAAGAAATTACTTATAAGACCACTGTAAGTTGGACACGCACTCACATTTTCACACTCATCATCACACAACAGGCACTCCTTCATCTCCTTCCTCCCCCTATGCTTACCCAGCAGTGTGTCAGTCAGTCAGTCAGTCAGTCAGTCTCAGTCAGTTAGCTCAGTCAATCAGTCAGTCTGTCTGTCTGTTCCCATGTTTTCTGTCAAAGGGTGCAACTAAGCGGCCAAGAAGCGGTAAATGGCTTCAAGGCTACATTTGCTTAACTCGTCATTCAAAAGTTAGTGCGTTCAAAATATTATCGCCATAAGCATGGCGAACTTTCAGAACTAGCCATCCTACATCTTATCAAAGCATAAAGCAGGTTCAGTGGTGGAGAGAATCACTGGGAGGTCAGGTTCAGACCTATCTTGTTCAAAACTATCTCAAGACCTAAATGCAGCAAATTTACCGACACTTTCTGCTGCAACAAAGACCTAGGCAGCAAATGTGGCAGGCCTCACAGTCTAAGGTGTGCCTTTTCACTTTTCTTAATCAGCTACAACCAGTTTGCTGGGAAACCACATGGTTTTATTAAGGACAGTTTCGCCTGGGTAGAGAGTAACCACGGCCGGTGACCTCAACCAAAACAATGACTTGCATCCCTCTGGCTTTCAAATCTGCACACATCTAAAAAATTGCCGCTTGAAGAATTTCTGTAATACTCCTCTGATCAACCGTTAAGAACTAGCTATAAAGCCAGGCTCTAAAAAATAAAATGTCTAGAGATACACAAACACCTACATAACTGGTTTCCTTGCTGTACCTAGGCTCTCCTCTTCTGAACCTTGCATTTGACCTTTTACCCTCACTTTACAAGGGTCAGACGTTACTTGCAATAATTTTACGTGATCAAGTAAACTATAGCGCACCATACATGGGACACAGCAGATGTACGTGAGTGATATGTTACTCACAGAAGAGGGAGACCACAGAGGTGAGGCTCTCTCACAGCCTGATGTTCTCATACCTTGTTCTGGTAGTTGATGACAGCTCCAGCTGATATCAGTTTCTCCACAATCTCTGTGTGACCATCTTCAGCAGCTATCCCCAGAGGAGATGAGAGAGAATCAACCTTCACAAAGAAAAAGTCAGTTCAACAGGAATCAATGTGAGTAAACTAGTTAACTAACTTGAACAAATGCAATGAATATTTTGGCGAGGGAATGCGAGACTTACTGGCACATGCAGCAACAATTGCAAAATTCCAGTTACGTGCAGGAGTGAATTTAGAATTACGATAGTGGCAACGTTGCTACCTACGTATGTAGAGAAGTGGGAACAATTGAGGTAACAAGGTAAGATCACACTTTGCTAGAAAATTACAATAGGAATCACTTAATGTTAAAATGCTTGGAATAACAAATTCTGAGTATAGTGTCAAATACAGTGAAGGACATTGAGGATTGAGGAGAGGAAAAACAGAGAACAATGTCTTGCCCATTGCAGCAAAAGACATAATGTAGATACTATGTAGGTAAATGGTTAGCATTATTGGCGAACAGAGGCGATCCAACTATGGCCATTGGTGAATATTGAATATGCATTACAAAGAAAGTGCTGTGTTTTCTGATGTTTCAGCCGTGATCCACTGCTGGTCGTTAGTGTCTGTGACAAAGTATCGAGCAAACGTCTCTGTCGGTCAATGGTTCTCATCTGTTGCAGGTGTGAATCTCTATCCTCACATGAATCGTGCTGCACTCCATGCTCTCTCCCGTGCCCGACGTTGCAGAAGCAATAAGCTGTCTGCGACAAGGATGGTCCCTGGCGCTCCCAGGCCTCCACGGTGATTTCGTTTAGATTCGGAATCATGTACAATAATTACAGCATGAGTGGCAGCATTGGATGGACAATTTGGCCCGTTGTAACGACTAGAGTGGCTTGCTCCCGCTCGCCAACAAGACATTGGTTTTATGTGTTAGAACTCGTTGCTAAAGAGAGTGAACTATAGGATTCTGTTTTCTACTTCAGAGTAGGCACAAGACAATACTAAAATGGTAAATCCTATAGCAGTAAACACACACATTCCAGGATGAAACATTTAGCCGTAAGAAAAACACTTCATGAAAAAACATGTTTATAGCATACTAGCTCAGAGGAAAAGAAAGAACCTCCCCCACCCAAGCACACAAAACACAGACAATAACATACCCAAGCGTACAAAAACACAGACAATAACATATAAACAGAAAGAAAGAGGCAGGACCCTGGGTGCCCAGCCTTGAGAACCGGGGCGGTAGGTTAAAGAGTCTTTTATGGGCCCAACTCTCCCTACACACCCAGTGTCCCAACCTCCCTTACACATAGTTATAAAATAAATAGATAGAAATCATGTACAAAAAACGATAGCTACAGGATAAAAACAACAGCCAGTAGAAAAATAGAACAAATGGAGCTAGGCTTGGATGTGGACTCAGCCCTTAAAATCTGCCAAATACATGCTACAATGTTTGTTCTCCTTGGCTAGTGTGAGGCCATCGCTCAAGCAGTAGTAAGCAGAAAGAGACGAGGCATGGTTCTGTAATAAGATGCATGGGCAATGAAGCACTCACACCTACAGAACTACTTCCGCTGCAAAAATGTACGCATTTCCGGTTTTGTTGGCGACCCGACTGATACTGAAGTAAGAAGACAACAACACTGGAGTTCATGCTCACTTTTCATGTAACATGTGATGCCTCCATGGTACACGATATGGCAGAGTCTGGTCAAGGTAGCCCCATGTAATGAACATAATTATAATTTGCTTGTTGACTTCCTATTGTGCCAAAACATTTGAGTGTCTCTGGCTCCACCCAGTGTTATTATGGCATGGTTAATCGCTAATTGGAGTTAGCACTCTGTAGTAGTAAATCGGTTGGTATAGGTTTTAGCCCCATGCTCCAGACATAGTACCATAACCCTCTCTGTCCATGTGCACAAAGGGTTAATATAACTCACTGTCCAGGTCAGATTAACATTCGCTCCATTCTTCAACAGAACGTCAACTGTCTGCTTGTGTCCATTCTGACAGGCCGTATAGAGTGGAGTAGCACCATTCTGAGTATAGGAGAAAGTGTGACAGAGAGATATACAGGAGAAATTCAAAAAAGTGACATAATTGTGCAGAGAGAGCAGTCATATAATTATACAAACCCTCATACAAGAGAAATACAAGCATGTTCATAAGAGGACAAAATATTGTTTGGTTGTCCCTCCATTATGTCCAGATTATGGTTGTTGCCATGCAAGTCCCGTACCTACGTAGCACCACACACTCACACATATTGGAAATCATTCTACACGAAGAATCACTTGCGAGTGTTAATTTTAAAAGTGTGAGGGACAATGGTGAATGGAGAGCCAAGAATGCAGCATTGTAAAACTAGTTACTTGAGCGAACATGTAAGTCTTAGACTGCACACAATGCAGTCACAACCAAAACTGTCAGAGAGGCCAACACATGTGCATTATATGAGGAGCACACTCATTAATTCTTTGCAACAATATAGGGCTATATTACTTGTATCACAGTATATTAATTCAGTTATTGTGCATACCCCTTGTGTACAGTGTCTCGTAACAGCAAGACTCTCCAGGTATGTGTATCTTTAAGATGTATGTGTGTGAAGAACAACACAGCAAAGAAATGATCAAAACATATGTTAAAAATTCCTCCTAGGCAATTCAAGGACAAGTGTCAATTCTCTAATGATAGTAAAGACGCAACAGAATATACAGTTAAGTACAAAAGTGAAATATATATAGTGATACCCTTATTAGCCATATTCAATGGATTCATGCAGTCACCATGTGGACATAAGCCCTCATTGTGGTCCATACACCAGTCATGATTCAACTGGAAGAGACTTAGCTCCTCCATACACAATATATTAGAGATTTTAATGAGACAATTTTTCATCAGCAAAACACTGCAATTTTGAAGGTATGTCACTTTCAGTTTCAAACAGCTAGTGCAGTACCCAACAACAGCTCAAGGCACACTGATAGACCATGTGTACTATAGGAATACATCTGGCAGTAACATATTTTCAATAGTCAAAGTGCAAGACACCTACTATTCCGATCATGACACTGTGCTTCAGCATTCCATTGAGAGCATCATAATATCAGCATTTTGTTCCTCTGCATATTTTTAGCCAAATTTCTGTCAAAAGCATATCAGAGCCTAAGCCTCTTTTCACACCCTCATACTGCCTATGTTACTACTTAAGTCAAACAAACCAATAAGAAACCCATAGAAACTTACGAGACCTATGAGACTTCATGAGACCAAGAGTACATAAGAGAGAGTATGGAACTGCGTATACCTGCATACAAACACTGTGTACAAACTACGTGACACGCACGTGATGAACTTTGTAAAACAACACGTAATTTAAGCGATGACATTTACTAGTTGATTACGGGTTGTTTTACAAAGTTTCATCACATGCGTGTCACGTTACTTTGTACACAGTGTTTGTATGCAGGTATATACGTAGTTCCATACTCTCTCTCTGTCATGTACTCTTGATTAGACCTATGAGGAGTCCATTCTTCAATCCATCTAGCAGTGCCATAGCTCAAGTCCTAGATTCTCATCATGACACAGTTTAGTGCACTATTCCATTCAGATATTTTAGCCCTCCAGAACATACAGCATCATAAGTAGTACCTACCCAATACCATGTAGCAATGCCTAAGAACCCATGAAACCCCAGCATTCATACCGAGTTTCAACTAGGCCACTCAGAAAACAAAGAACCCTGCAATACCCAAAGAACTAATATATTCCTAAGAAATTTTCCTATTGTTTTGAATCAAAAGATGAACATGAAAAGGTGTCAGTGAATATAAAGGTCCTAAACGTTCTAGACCCTATCACAGTACCAGTCAAAAAAATGCACCGTAGTTGTGTTACAACTCCAAAACTTAAAGGTGTTGCTATTGTATTGTACTCAGTGCTTGCATGAAGTTTTGGCCTTTTACGACCGGTACGCATGTGGCACTGGTTGGTGGTTGGTTTAACCACTGTAGTAACATTACGTACAATCCTTGCTGTAGTGTTGCTACATAAGTGCATTTTATCACTGTAGGACGTGTAGCTACACCTGTCTGTACATTGTATGCACCTACCGTACATGGTTAATACATAGGTACGTACGTAGTACAGTCACATTTGGGTAGATTTTTGTTTCTCACTGTAGTTTATCTGTAACTACACACCTGTAGAAAGGTCTTGAAACAGTTCAGGAAATAGTAATTACTCCCTTTTTCATGTGTACATTGTGCTGTTGTGTAGATCTGGTTTCTCTACACTAAAACCTGGAAATACGGTGCATTTTTTTGACTGGTACCGTATGTGCAGTGTAGTCTGCGAAGTGAGGTGAGCTCTGGTTGCATGCATAATGGACTTTCACATTCCTTTAGGTTGCAGGGTTCAGCCCACTTATATATACTGACTATATGTGGCGGGGAAAGTTCATGCACATAATATTCCATTTCACCGCGCAGTACTACGTACATGCCCAGTGCCGAGGGTTTGCACTCTAGTGCTTTTCGTTATGTTCCGTTATGAATTCCTGTGAGTTATAAATTACTGTGTCCCACACAGAGTGGGATTTGCCTTTGCATGTATCGTGTTGTTTGGAAGCAAGTCGTCTCAATGAGGGTCTTTACCAGATGACACACTGCAACAGAGACAAAACAAAGTTTGTAATCGTCTACGCCGTTCACTTCCGACTCTCGCGTTCCGTCGCCAAAATGTGCTGCATTTGTTCTTGTATACAGTAAGCTGCCATCGCAGTAGACCACTCTTAATAGTGTCGTTGGGATGGTCCATCTTTTATTCATGTAAAAAAGGTTCTGTCGTTGCTTTGCTTGCCTTGTACTCTAACATATTAGTTATGCATTTGGGGACAGGACCCACAGCTGGTCACTCAGCAATGGTAGTGGTGAAAAAAAGTCAGTTGTGAAGCAAAGAGCTCTGTTTCTCATAGCTACCCCACAGGTATGTTGTGTACCGTCACCCCTGCTGCGTGCATAATGACACGTGACAAGCACATGATGGGGACACTCCATGGTGACAGGTGGACAGTGAGTTGGTGTAGCAAGACCAGTTCTGGCTCTCTGACTGATTGACCAAGGCAAGGAAACACTTAGAGATGTGGCAAGGTACTGACTTCAGCTTAGCCCTCAAAAATTGTCATACCTCCTTTATTATACATCCAATTGTAAAAGCGCCAACATCATTGGAGTCCTCGCAATTATACTGTTCTGATGATATGCCTGACTGCATTTTTCATAGGAATAGCGCTAGGACAATAGCAATCCTCTGATTAACCAATCAGATTTCAGAACACACAATAAAGCAAGGCTTTAAAAAAAAGTCTATAGAGCGACACAAACATCTACGTAATTTGTTGCCTTGTTCACGACCTACACACAAAACTCTGAGTGACTTTTAACCCCAAGTTTTAAAGGGTCAGAGGTTAATTTTTTGGAATGCAGAAGAGAGAGAATAGAGGTGAGGCTCTCTAACTGCCTGCAGTTCTCATACCTTGTTCTGGTAGTTGATGACAGCTCCAGCTGATATCAGTTTCTCCACAATCTCTGTGTGACCTTTTCCAGCAGCTATCCCCAGAGGAGATGAGAGAGGATCATCCTTCACAAAGAAAAAAGTTAAACAGGAATCATTGTGAGTAAACCAGTCACTCACAAAGAGTACTGTTAAATGGCTTTTGGATACACAAATTCAACATTAACATAACAAAGGTAAGAATTCCTTTTGGGACTGTTCACCCTCCATAGTCGACTTAAAGAACATTATTTAGCAAGCTAACGCTAGAGTTACTGGCACACACAGAAACCTTGTAAATTCAGTTCGGCACATGTGTGACGATCAATATTAACCTAATAAGGTTGAGAATTTTACAGAAGCTACGTTTTGGCACGGTTCACGCGTCCATAGTCGACCCTTAATAAAAGAACGCTATTTCGCCTAGCAGCCCGAGCCCTAGCCCTAGCCCTGCCCTCTAACTAACCCAGCTATATACAGTTACTGCACACACCAGAAGCTGTAATTTCAGTTCAGTGCATGTGTGAATTATTGCATGTGTGAGTTTAGAATTACGTTGGACATCACAATAGGTGGCAACATTGCAGTATACATTACCATATAGAAGTGCAGGCATTTCAGGTAATAGGTATCATCATTGGAGTCCTCGCAATTTTCTGTTCTGATGATATGTCTGACTGCGTTCTAAACCTTATCAGTCAAAAGTTAGCTACATGTACCACAAGAACAGCGTGCCTAAATAAAGGATGTGGTACCTGTATCAACATAAAAAACCACTTGCTGGGCTCAGGTGAACGCAAATAGACTATGCTGGGTGGGGAAGGATTTCTGTTAGTCATTAACCCTCGGCGCGCGTGCGCAGCGAGGGTTACAGTATTTGGTTCGTGAGTGTATGCGTCTGTCTGTCTGTCTGTCTGTCTGCTACCCAAGAAATCCGCCAAAGCGGGATAGTAACGGGGATAGTACTACACTGGCTTGAGTTTACAAAAGGCGATTTTCATAAAAATACTGTGTTCCAAAGTTATGGCATGTGAAGAAGCAAATATGCAAATTAGCACAGGCTTACCTCGACCAGGTCCGCTTGCTCTTTGTACCTTAGAGGGACAAGAAGTCACAACGGCATCGACTCCCGCATGCTATCTACTACTGTAGCTAGCCCGTGTCAAACTCTCCACGAGCTACTCTAGCGGGAGACCACTAGTAAACACGCAATTAGCGGTATCAAGCATGTGCAGTTCGCCGAAGGGTTAATTGCTCTTACGTGCTTTCATTTTTCATAGGAATGTAAGGAAAATAGATATCCTCTTATTAACCAATCAGATTTCAGAACGAGAGTGTCTATAGAGTAACACAAATATGTACATAGTGTTGCGTTCCTCACCACCTACACGCAAA
>CASHTH010004308.1:0-22666 GCA_030341885.1 Geodia barretti
TTTTATTTTTTTTTAGTACATATGCGCGTGGCATACAGCTTATAAGGCACGGCGTTTTTTTGTTTTTTTTGGGGCATGGAGGAAGTTAGTGTTGGCAGAACAACGTAAACAGTGTGTGTTGGGGAATGGAAACTGCTCCATGTCAATGGTACAGTGTTTGAAGTCTCTCTATACGGTATTGCGAAACCATATGTGCTTGGGAAATGAAGACGTTCAAGGTCGGACTGGAAAGAGGTCGGCGAATTTTCAAACAGCTTTTGGGGAACAATGGTCTCGATCCATTGTTCTTGCATAGTGAATATTGAGGACACTGCGTCATTCCTGGTAGCCGGCCAAGAGAGCTACATGCCAGCTCAAAACCACCAAACATGTTCCCAAATCGTTAACCCACGGACTCTTCCGTCTCTCCAATTAATGCACACTTGTTACCTACAGTATGTATAATGATCTGAGGCATAGGGGGTTGGAGGGACACCAAATCGAAGTGCCGTAGTAGCGACAGGAAATGATCATCTTTTATGGCACTTTTGGAGGCAGAGGAGAGAGAGAGAGAGAGAGAGAGAGAGAGAGAGGAGGGTGCATAGCGGAAAGAGATTAGGGGGTAAGCACACGCGATCTGAACTATCTGTGTTTACTACGAAAACTAACGCGCGGATTCACAGAGATTGCTGCGTGTGGTGTATGAAATGTCACATGCCCGGTCCCACATCACACATCCTGTACAGTGAGCAGAACACACTAAACACAAGAGATCTAGCTACACCACACTCTTGACCATACTATCAAATCTCGATGCTGTTAAATTAGCGGTGCGTTTCGCGCGTTCTCCATAATGGAGGGGGGTGGTCTCGTGTACCATGGCTGTATATAGAGAGGCTGAAGGAGGGTAGAGGCGCGCTCTGTCTACGGTCGTATGTCATAGTGCTCCTTGTGTAACCACGGGTCGTCGCAGTCACCATGAGTTCAAATGTTTACCTCATATGAGATTTGCTAAAGCAAAGATGATCTCGGGAATACACAATTTATGTGTCCTCGAATTCTGAGACGAAAACTCTTCTCCAATGAAAAACTCTGCTGTGGAGTGACTGGGTTGGTAACCACTGTCATAGCCCATACATCTATGATGCTACGTTACCATGACATCCTATATACCGTACTTGGTGAGTACTTCTTACCAAACCACAATACCAAGGGCCTCTACCGATGAGTGAGCTGATCCGATGAAAGGGGAGGAACTGGAAGTCGTCCAGCCCCCAGACTCCGTGGACTCACGGCCGGCTCCATCCGATACACCGTCTGAAGCTTCTCTATCAGATCCAGATACCGGAGGATGGAGAGTCCAGGTTTAGTGTGCGAGAGAGAATGGCCATCACAAAAGACAGCATTCTAGAAAAAAACTTGATGAATGCAGTTTTGGCGAGTGACAACGCAAGTTGTAAAATCACAAAAGTGTGCATACAGCATCAATGCAGAGCATTATGTAAACTACTTTGGGTCAGTGTTGGCTAAGGTAATTAGCAATCCTTTTTTCTTTTTTGCAATCATCAGCAACAGACCATTAACAGTGGTGTCTAAGTATTATACAGCAAGCTCTTCACACACATGTTGTTGCTTAGTAGTACTTCTTCACCCAAACTCTAACAATGTAGACACCTACTCATAATAGTTGCACACAAACACAGAAGTTCTTCTCCTAAATAGAGGGGTCGACAAATGCGACTGGGGAAAACACCAGCAATAACCAGCCAGATATGATTTACACGGACTACGGCCCACGGCAAAGGAATCACGACCAAAAAAAGAGTAAGCCACGACAAAAATGGTACACGAGGGCGCTACTCCTACAATAGTGAGTGACCTTCACTTTCCACAGACGGCTGTGTGGTGCTGCAGGACAGACACAACACATGACTGTGATATCAGCAGGAACACTCGCGTAGCTACAGTAAGGGATGCAGTATGGTAGCAGTACAGTATATCGTACAGTACATATGATATGTAGGAGGTGGATGTAGTATGTGTAGCATGCGTGTGATCACACCGGGCTAACATGGGCGGGGCTGGTGTGTGATGCAGTTATGAAGGAGCGTGTGACTATATGGGATGTGCACTACAGGATGTGATAGAGGTCAGTAGGGGAAGTGATTAACAGGCAGTAGAGGGGTAGCGGGCATGCAGAGAGAGCCTGCATTTCCCTTTCCCTTTGGCTGAGGAAAAGAGTGGGAGAGAGTCTTGATAGGAAAAGCAGACCGACGAAGCCGACACGGAACTTGGACTAGCGAGAGCGATAAGGGGGAGAGAGAGCGCGCGAGAGAGAATTTTTGTATTTATTAGGGCGTGAGCTGTTGAGATATGGGAGAGAAGAGGCGAACGGAGAACGCAGAGGTCCCCACGGCTTCTCAAACTTTTCGCTCGCTTTGCCCCAAGAGAGTTTTGTAGAGGAGACAGAGAGCGAGAGAGAGAGCGAAGTTTAGATGAGAGGGCCTAGAAAGAGACGTTTAGCCCCACCCAGAGCTTGTATCGAAAGAGACTACCTCTGATGACGTGGAGTACGAGTGCGGCGGCGCAGTCCTGCGGGAGGACCTCATCTCTCTCAGGCAGCAGAGGAATGCAGCAACGTCATTTCGTGACCAGTGACCGTAGTCGATTCTACTGGCGTTCCACAAAACCCCGCTCTATACTAGCACAACAAACAGTCCAGGTAACACACGCACAACTTCAGACAGGTAATAACAGAACAAAACCTCGACAACGCTCATCCCTCAAGTAGAAAGTAAATTTGAAACACAGAGTCTACCCACCCACTGGAGTGTACATGTAGTGTCTGTTCCACCAGTCGAACGGCAACCTAGCAGATATACGTTTCTTCAGTTGCCATGTAGGACTTGAATTGCAACGGGCGATAAACTAAATGGTACACTGACGGGAGATACTGTGGGCTGTGGACTTGGAAGTTGTGATGACGTACGTAATAGGTAGGGCCTGCTGCTGCTGCAGTCTCGACCGCTCATGCGTCTGCTGGTAGTAGTGACTTTATAAACTCTTCTGCAGACTGGAACCAGAGGTGGAGGGGGGAGGAGAGAGGAAGGGAGGTGGAGGGAGGCAAAGGAGACGCTAGGATGAGAGGGAGAGATGTGGGGGAGGTTGAGCAGGGGAGGCGAGAGTCGGAGAGAGTGAATAGACGGTGGGGGGAGGAAGAGGGAGAGCAGAGAGCAATAGAGGGGGAGAGGAGGGAAAGAGGCGGTTAGGGAGAATATAATGGCTTACCAACCAGGAAGGAAATGGCAGTTGGCAGTCACCATCACACGTTCATCTCTAACTTACCACAAGCATCACACATCACCAACATTACCTTGCAAGTAGTACCTTCCACTCTAATTAAAGGCTGTCAATATAGCTACACAGCAGTATAAAATTCCGGATAGATATGAGAAAAAATCCGAGAGAAATGGTTGGCATATTACTCACGTCTCTAACTCTATCGGACACAGCGGTAAGTCTGTTGCCGAACCGCTCCGGCGGCTCGAGGGGCGGAGTTCACTCAATGAACGTCATGTACATGTCCAACACACCAGTCAACTTATCGAGGATCTACAAACTTAGAGACGAGGGGAGGCGAAAACAGGAGCGGTGCACTGTGAAACCCAAAACATGCTGAATCTCTGTGTAACCACGAGAATCTGATGCAATAACATCGGTGACTAACACTCCAAACTCATCGCTGCAAATATGGTATAGGTAGCTGCCCGCACCACATCCTTACTGAGCTGTTGATTTGTAACTGAATCAGTGTTCTTCTTTCCTTGATCGGCCTCGGTGAGAATGTAGATAAACCGGCAAGTCCTGTAGGCCTGTAAGCGGACGGAAATAAAATTCAGCCGATCGGGTTGTCGTTATTAGGCTAGCGGGTGGGCCTCTATTTGGGGTAGATCAAAGCGTTCCGAGCCTCTCGGAGCCAAGTACCGTCTCACTTGCGACTTTTCCAAGAGTTTCCAGGTCCGCGGTGGTCTGTACCAGTCGCTCTGGGACGCGAAAACTCATGTATACTGGACGCCGTCCTCGCACAGCATCTATTCTCTCCCGGACACTAGCAGCAAAAACTGAGAGTGACGTCATGGTTACGTACTTTGCGTGCGCATGCGCATAACCTCAATAGGTAAACTACAAATGTCAAGGGTCTTATATTACGGTATATTCTTTTGTGTTCTCTCGAAAACTAGCAGCATATGTGATGTATACACATAATGACACTGACCAGTGACATGCGCAGGTCCAATATTGAAGGAGGGACATTCTGATTACGCAGCACTGTCGTCTCCGTGGCCACAGTCAGTGCTGACGAGTGGCCTCAGCTTCTTCAGTTGCTCCGAGGAGAGAGAAAACGAATTTGGAGTGAGCACATCGCGTTGCTCCTGCCATAACAGAGAAATTAAACAATCCAAAAAGGCTGTGCAGGAATGTTAAATTTTTGTCCACGAACATGAGACTAGCAATGGTGTGGATGGAGCGAGGGTTAAAGCTAAAGATTGCAATGGAGTGTGGATAGGGTTAACTTAAATTAAAAGGACTTGGCAATAGGAGTGTGCAGAGGGTGTTGTTTTTGTTTTAAACACTGGCAATGAGAGTATGGAGGAGGGTTTTTAGTTTTTAAAGACTGTAGAGGGTTTAATGCGGAGTGGTGAGAGGGGTACAAAGCTCCCAATGATGACCTCGCAGTCAGGGGTGGTCTTGGAGATCTCGTAGATGGCCCTCATCTCAGAGTCGAGTAGGTCATCCCTCCCACAATGAATATCATTATGGTTGGGCCCGCCTTCTGGCTGCCTGGGACTGTGGGGACGTGTACACAAGGATAAGGGTGAATTGTAAGAGCCTTTCTCTAGTGTTCTGAAATCTGATTGTCAATCCAGAGGAGATTACTATTTCACTTTCATTTCAGGGTTGTAGAAACTGGATTTAAGATTTAGCGGTAGGCGTTGATTGCGTGGTACTTGTGCGCACATCGAGGTGTGGGGCTATCTATGATATTGTATACATAGTGTTCCTCGTTAGTACTTCTGCCTCTACTTAGTCCAGAGATCGTACCTCCTTGTCAACCCCTCCGCCCCTCTGGGTGGGGATCCAGTTCCACCGCTGACGGACGCTGGTCGTGGTGATCCCAGCCGCCGAGCTGGCCGAGGTCCCGGAGCTCCACCCACTGGCACTGCTGAAACTGAACGAGGCTTCCGGATGAAGGGGGGCATAGCTCTGTCCAGTCGGCCATTGACTGCTGCTGTGGGGGTGTGGGAGGGAGTCAAAGAGAGGGGAAATAGCATAGCAGAGAGAGGGGGGAGAGAAGAGCGACAAAGGAAGACGATGATGAAAGAAGCACACATGGCGTGTGAAATTCCGAGAGAAATTCTCCATGTGGAAAACTTTTCTGAATGAAACAAACAACATGGCGTGAAATTCCGGGGGGAGAGAAATTCTCCACGTGTAAAATTTTTTAGATCTATTGTGACAGCCACCCACAAGTTCTTCCCATTTTTCACTATAAAATTTGCAAAAGTGTCCAAAGCTAACCTCGGCAACGTCCTTGACCAGTGGAGGACCCAGCGGGACAGCTCCATAGTTTCTTTCCTCCCACTCGGTCGATACGCTGCAGTTTGTGCTTGGCCTCCTTCACTACGTCTCGGATCACGTGACGGTCACATGATGATCACATGACCGACCGTGTATGTGCAGACAAACCTCAGTGAGGATGGTAGTCCAAAGTGCAGCAGATTCATCAGACACAGCTCTGAGGGTGTGAGGAACAAGAGCATCATATGCCAGCAATGCACACACGCATAAACATATTATGTGTGAGGATGTGGACTTGGATGATAAAGGTAACACAATAAGCTGCAGTGTGAACCTGTGCACTGTGGAATCCTGTTAAACTCGGTTTTTTGTTCGATTTTTGATTTCATCCAAGCAGGAGACTCGTGAATGAAGCACAATCTTAGCAGTAGCACTAAGTTTTTAAACAAACACGTGCATAGGCATGATATTGTACTCTCGCAGGCCCTGGATCTCGGAGTGCTGCCTCGCTTCATAAAGTCTCCCGACTCACTCCTGACAATGTGTGGGTGGGATGTAGTTGGAATTATAACAAACCCTCAACTCTTTACTAACACCAAACACACACACACACAGACACACACGCACGCACAATAGTATATAGGATAGGATATAGTATCAACCTTTTACTACACACACACACACACACACAACAGTAAGCTCTCTCTCTCTTCTACACACTAGTATCGTCTGACCTCCTTTGAAGATGATATAGAGCATCAGTAACCTCTCTTGTCGTACACTCTGCGATTAAAGGACAGAGACAAGAATTGTCACTACACACTGAACCTCTTACAACAGGAGGACACCTCGTATTAAAGGAAGTTTGTTTAAATCTGTGCCACGATCTACTAGGTGATGAAGGACACTTATAAACAGTGACTCAACTGCGCAATAACGGACAGTTGATCCGTGCTTATATAACTGTACACCTTAGTGCATTCCAAATAAAGAACACCTCGTTCAAGTTTCGATACGTCTACTACGTACGGTGAGGGCTACATTGTCAACTCCGAATGGTAATGTAGAGTACGATACTATCAACGTACATAATTGGTAGGTTCGACTGTATGTATGTGTAGGGACAAGTATACACCGCTCACTGTATGTTCCTGCTCAAAGAGGCAGGGCATCATATCTCTGAGAGGGTCGGTGACCGGGTCTCCTGGGCATCCGTACCCACGACGCCATGTCTGTTCCACCTGGGTTCAGTATTTTGTATCACACACACATGTATTACAACAGTCAGACACACCTCAGTTGGTACAAGTGTGGGGAAAGAACAGGTCTTTACTGCGGAAATCTCACACTGCGAACGGTAACCACACGTCACACTAGTACACGGATGCGTCCTCAACAAAATCCAAGTCTGTAAATCAAAAGCAAAAACACATACCCCACTTTTTCTTGTGTAAAAACAGTTTGTGCTAACAAACTTAATGCCTCCGTTATTTAATGGGGATCACTTGGGTAAAGTTATATCACACTTAAGTAAAATTATATTGAGTAAAAGTGCAGGGAAGTATATATCCGCACCTTGCAGCGTTTGTTGATTCCTCCGCGGAACTTCCGGAGACAACTGTCAACACCAGAGATGGACGTGCGAGGGATACTGCGGCAGAGAGAGGAGAGAGAGAGAGAGAGAGGGAGAAAGGAGAGCAGAGGTGGGTTCCTGATCTGTGTGTATGAGGTTCAAACAGCAGAGCTACGCACTCCACTCAGCTCCTTCGTACTGAGGAACTTGCTTGATATGGCGAGCCAGGGTCCTTGATGGAAATCTGCCAGCAAGAAATGGTGATTCAAAATAAGGAGAAGGGGAGGAAAGGGCGAGGTGAGGGTAAGGAGGAGGGATAGGAAGTGTGTGTGTGTGTGAGACTGACATCAGGATCTCCAGCTGTTCAGCTTCTCTTGGTAGCAAATGCTGAAACTGCTCTGACACTTCACTGGAGAGTGATGAGAGAGCAGAGAGAGAGAGCGAGGAGGAATTCACCAGCGATGACGAGAGTGTTCATGGCTAACGATTTGAGACGAATCGGCACAGCGGGCGCTGGCACATTGCCCGCAGTGGTACTTCCCTTGGCCATCCTACAGGAGCCTTCGGTTCCAGAGCCCCTGCAAGCCAGGGACCATGCACAAGAGAGACAGCCCATATATACGGACATAATAATATATCTGCTTCCTGATCGACGTCTCGTTTTGCTGTATGAGGTGGGTAGTTTCCCATTCCGTAGTGGTGATAAGATTTAGTAATGGGTCGTTTGATGTGGTGAGGGTGGGGGGGGGGAGGTGGACAAATCAAGAATCGCTTATCTTTCTTTTCTGTCTCAAGCCCATTGTAGGAGAACTGAACCGTGAAAACACAAAGCAAACTTACTACTATATACACATACAGTGAGAAACCTCTGAATAAGGGAACTTGGGACATCGAAAGTGTCCTATATTCAGAGGTGTCACACATTCAGAGGTGGTGTCCCATATTAAGAGGAGTAGTATAATGTTTAGTAACGAGCTAAACCCTCGCTTGTATAAAGCTGACATTCTATAGACCCCTGCAGACTAGTCTTGTGGACCCCCGGTCTCTATATACCATACCATTTCACACGGCCCAACTCCTACAGGGGGCGGACAGAGCTCACGACGTATACGTCGCTCTGATGGACAGGAGGTCGTAAACCAGGCCTGTTACGTCACCGCTCATGGGTGATGAGGGGGTTGTTGGTCACGTCAAACCCCCGGTCCAGAATTAATGAGCTGGGACTTCTGCCTTATACGGACCCTCAGGTAACAATACCAACATTGGCCATCGTGTGACTACCAAACCGATCTTTTGGTGAGCGCCACGTGTGCGAACATCAGCAGGTTTACGGCATTTAGACGCCCATTACGGCATATACACTTACGTAGGAATAGTGAGTATCTACTGATGACAGGTAAGGGCCTAGTGCCGTCCAGAAAAATCGGACGAACTAGCATGGGCCTCGCTTCATATATTGAACACAGAGTTAAAGCCCTTAGCGAAGATCTCCAGCCAAGATCTCTCATTAGAATGCGCGAAAGACGTATAGTTCACTCCCACACGAGGTGGACACTCACGCTGCCAAGTTCTCTCTCTCGGCTTTGTAGGCATCCAGGTCTGGATGTAGGGCCTAGGAATATTTCTGCTGTCATGCTCACCTCACTAATACAAAACACACAGAACAGTTATAAAACACTCTCCTCCTCACATTACTCTTGGCGTCCCGCCCTCCATATTTACATAATGCATAGGGAGGAAGAGGAAGAACTGTAGACGGAGGGGAACGAACGGGGAAGAAGAAGGTGAGAAAGTCAATGGGAATAGGGAAGGGAAGAGGGACAAATCTCATGGAATGTAGTATGATGGAGTGGAAATACATTAGGTCGTAAGTGTCACTAATCTAAGAAGATATATGTAAGACTCGATGTTTTACATTACATATGAAATTACTGCCTATATATAAGTAAATCATATTATTTACTCATCATGAATCTACCACGAAATCACCAAACTCTTAATCATACTCTATTTACTTACCCTCTCTCTTTTATATATACTTCCCTCCTTAATTACTTCTCACTAAAATTATCTCAACTTACTTCTATCTTTACCTATATTTACTTTAAATACACTTTTTACCTTTTTACTCTCTATAACCCTCCCCTTACTTTACCTTTTACCTATATCTCATACTAACTTACGACCCCCTCTGTTTTACTTTTTACCTTATTTATTACTTTAATGTTTTACCTACTTACTTACCCTACTCTACTACTTCACATTTAGAGGACAAATCGTGGCCACATATGCACAAGTATTCTTAATTTAGCATGTTGTACGTGACACATCCATCAACTCCTATCTCCATCCCCTCTTTTCTGCTCTCCTCTTTGTCTACCTGTCTCTCATCCTTTGTTTCCCCTCTTCGCTCCATCCTCTCCTCCTTCCCCTTCTCCACCTCCCTCCCTCTCTCTCACTCACTGCGGGATCGGACGGAGGGGTACTCTCCCCATCATGGCACACACGGTGGCCCCAATCTGGTCGAGCGCTCCTCTCGCACACGTGTCAGCACTGACTCTGCCCGCGAGTAGAAGTCTTCGAACATGTCGGTTTAATCGAGAGTGAACCACCTTGCTCTCGTATCGGCAGGAAAGGCCTGTTTGCACTCCTGCAGAGACACAATCCCTTCACAGAGAGAGAGAGAGAGAGAGAGAGAAGTAGTCAGTGTCTACAGTTGAGTCAAAAAAGTGTTTTCATTATCGTGTAGTTTTAACTATATATCTGGTATACAGAAATTTGAGTATTCTTGGATTATACACGCCATTGCAATGAGTTGGCACTCTGACCCAAGTTGCATGTGTGGCTGTTAGTAATCACGTACTACAGTGGCGGACAGTGGGTGACTCGAGAACAAGGGAGGAGCAAAGCTTGGCCTACAGCTGTAACACTGACCCATGGCGGGAGGACATGCCACTCAGCAAAACGACAGTGAGATCTCAAACAACGCGAACCACGTGTGCAGTCAGATAACACTGTGTCGCGTGTGTCAGCAAAACCACCAATCAGATGTGCACGCCATACATACATACTCCACAAAGAGTCGTTGGCTTAGAGTGATACTATACATAAATAAAATTGGCAGTTTACTGCACCACAAAGTAGATAGAGATACACAGGAAAAGCCTGGCTGAATGGTATGACAACAATTTGAACCCACTTTTAGCCGCCTTGCTCGAGCCAAGTTTAGAGAAGAGGCTAGTCGAGCACTCTGTGAGCAAATGAGAGAGAGAGAGAGAGAGAGAGAGAGAAAGTGAACAGTGAAACCTCTGAGACACTTTGGGGGACATCAAAAGTGTCCTTTATGAAGAGGTGTCCCTTATAGTAAAGGGGGGGAGGAGACCCAATAGAGAGGTGTCCTTTATGGAGGGCACACTTGGAGTAAGTCTGGAGCGAAGTGTGGTTATGTGACTTACTCTCGAGGAAGAAGACGTGGGCAGTTTTGTAGGTGGGGGCCCCTTCGAAATCACCAATCAACTTGGCAACAGTCTGCGAGGGAGAGAGAGAGAGAGGACGGTGTTTTTGGCATGAGTCAGAGAGATAATGGTTGTTATTATAGCTGGTGCAGAGGAGAGCAAGAGAGTAAGGAGAAAGGGTGGAGAAAGGAGGGAGAGGAGGAGAAAGGAGGGAGAGGAGGGGGAAGGAGGAAGAGGAGGTAGAGGAGGGGGAAGGAGAGAGAGGAGGAGAAAGGAGGGAGAAGAGGGAGAGGAGAGAGAGGAGGGAGAGGAGAGAGAGGAGGGGGAAGGAGAGAAAGGAGGGGGAAGGAGAGAGAGGAGGGAGAAGGAGGGGAGGGTTTGTGAAGACCTTCTCAGACGGGACAAGGATGTAGATAGCCTCCATGTGAGCCAGTGGCTGACGAGACTTGTCCAGAGACTCGACAACTAGAGAGGGTGTGTGTGTGTGTGTGCGTTTGTGTGTGTGGAGACAATGAGACAGGACCTGCATGTGGTGATAGGGACCACTTACGAGTGACTCCTTTGGTCATGACGTCTTGCATCTTGCAACAGGCAGACATTATCCGAGTGCTCAGATGGTCTAACACCAACACCTGTAAACCGGTACCACAATGCTTAGCTAGCACAACACCTGTACATTCATATCACATATACAACAGCGGCCAATGTTGTATACAACAATTTATACGCATATATTATTGTTAGCTAACAACGTGTGTATAGCTAGTACTGAAACACAGTGTGTTGTTTATCATGCATGCACGCAAACAACTATTGCATAGCCCACCTTGCAAGCACCATTTCCTTGTCGCTAATGCAACAGTAACAGTTACTGTATACTGAGTCAGTACATGTAGTATAGTAACAAACATGTTGAAGATTGTTTTGTACGTTGTAGTGTATCTAGGCAACTCCATTCTTCAGTAGAACGGGACGCCAATCAAGACACTAATTGGACCAGACAATATTAGTTAGGTGTTCTCATTTCAATGGCATGTAAGAAACTGTCCTTGGGGAAAGAAAAGGAGTCCTTTACTCATTTGGGGGGTGTCCTTCGAGCGGGCTTCCATTATAGGGCAAGCAAACGACAATACACACAGAAGGCCCAGACAACAGGCCAACTGCAACTCTAACACAGTTTTGCTTATGGCAAACTGAAAGTTAAACCTTACAACCTGTTACAGCTGTGAGTTGGGTATCTAGCTGGAGGGAACAACACCAGGAAAGACAAGGATATCAAATGGAGGAAGGAATCGCCTTCTCTTGTCAACAAAGTACTACCACCGTGCAAGACACTATCACACTTGTACAGTGACCAAGGCAAACAACCATTACCATAATCACGACACATGACACACGTACACTTGGGAATTATGGTAAAATTGCTCCCGCCGTTCTTCCCACAGGCTACAGCTCATACAGCTGGCATGCAGAGCAACCGACTGTAGATACATACACCAACCCCCCACACATGTTCCATTATGTACACATCACCGCCAGCTACGTAACTCATACTGACCACACCCAAAGATTGAAGCTGCATCTACAGTAGCAGGTCCTACCTAGTCATAATACAGACAGTACCAACATTGTATACATCCACAGTCAAGTTTTAGCTGTGCATTGCACGCAGACTCACCTTCCATTGCCCTGGCTTGCACACGGAGCCCAGAATGTCGTCCAGAAACCCTGCAGTGGTGAATAATGTGCTAGTTGCCGGAGAGAGACAACGAGCCTGAGGGAGGAGGGTCTTACGTTTAGCCACTATATCTTTCAGGGCCGCCATGACGGCTACGTCGAACAAGTCGCTTTCTCCTCTTCTCTTCTTTGCTAGCGCTCAAGCAAGCAACTGTCGCTGGTGAGTAGAAACGCAACGCTTGCAGAGTCGTGCGTTCCGTAATAATTATCGTTTCTCTATTTATGCGAGGGTAGGGTGTGGTGTTTACCGAGATATTTTTAACACAAACAACGAGACACCGAGAACAGTACTAATGTTCAAGCTACAGCAGAAGCGAAAGGAGGAAGCGGAGAAGAAGGTCCGCGAGACCACCAGTCCTCCGTCTCTGAGCAAACAAATGTCAGTCAGGAGCCGTTTCCTGACGCGAGAGGTCTCCGAGATCCAATCCTGCATGCCCAAGACGTGCTCCGTCAGTTTCGGTGACGTAGACGACTTGAGACGTTTCACTCTCTACATCTCCCCCGAGGAGGGCTACTGGAAAGGCGGGAAGTTCACATTTGAAATAGAGATCCCTCCCGAGTACAACATAAAGCCGCCCAAAGTAGTGTGTCTTACAAAACTATGGCACCCCAACATAACAGAAGAGGGGAAGATATGTCTGAGTATACTGCGAGAACACACTATGGACGGCACTGGCTGGCTGCCCACGCGGAGTCTCAAAGACGTGATTTGGGGACTGAATGCACTGTTTACCGACTTGTGTGATTTCGAGGACCCTCTGAATGTACCGGCAGCCGAACAGCACAACATTAATAGGAGGGCTTTCGAGAGGAAGGTCCGAGACTATGTCAGATCTTATGCTGTTGAGTAGTAGCTAAACTTTTTGTGTACAATTTGTGCGGTGGTGACGTCATGGACATGCGCAAAAGATCGTGTGGTTTTTGCCGCCAATTTTCGCAGGGGCGATTCGATTACATATTGCCGGCTGTCGACGGCGTCAAAGTTAGCTAGCTAGGTCCGTACGTCCGCCGTGCGTCTTCTGCATGCGGTCGCTGAGTGTAGTAAAGTCCAAAGATGCCCGGCTATAAGGGCATTGTTCCAGTGGGAAAGCCCAAGAAAGAGCTGCACTGCTCGCAGTGCTCGCTGCTTCTCCGCCAGGCCATGCAGACGGGAGAAGGCGACCGCATCTGCCACTCGTGTTGGCAGGAAAAGAAGAGAGGTGGCGTCTGGTCGTCCTTGGAAGTAAGTTAGACATTGAATGTTCCTGCCATTGAAATTGGCGAGAACGCTATCTTTTACAGTGCTATCCTGATCGTGCTGCCGACAGGGAAGTACAGTTGCTTGAGGTCTTCTGCCCGAGGGGAGCAAACGGTTGTCTGTGGCAGGGTAAACTTGCAGATCTGGAGGTACGTATACAGACTGGCAAGTAATGCTTACGTTACTGTTCATTTCCCAATCAATAGGAACATTTCAAAGAGTGTGGTAAAAAGCCAAACCTAGAGGTGATCATAAGTGTGTGTTGAACATCCCTATATACTATGTCTTGATCGTCAGCTTATGTGCCAAGCCAACCCTTGACTTCAAGCATGAAACACATATTCAATGCGTATACTCTAACCTTTGGCTTGGATTTTGAAGGTGAAATAAAGGGTAGGCAAAAAAAAAAAGATAAAGGGAATTCCCTGGGACTTCCCCTGGTACACCCTTGATCAACTAATGTTATTCATAACTTCTGTGGTATTTTAGGAATGCAAACTTTTGTCTTTTACAGGTGGGAATAAGAAAGAGGAAGTTGGAAGCTTCCAGTGATGAAGTACATGTGCACCAAATAACAACTGCACTTTCTCTATCTGGAAATGTGCTCAACATCAAGAAAAAACTCCGCACAAAGTTGCGAGAGGCGTACAAGTTGTCTCAAATACAAGAGACCCACCCTGGGGAGCTTCTCAGAGTAAACAGGGAGATTCTGGCCTTTAGTCGGCAGCTGAGTCAGCACTCGCGCCTACTAAAGCAAAAGCTTAATGCCTTTGGAAGTGCCTGCTGCACCAATTTCTCCGAATTGTTGCAAATGAATTGGCGTCTGCAATCCCAGGTGCTGTTGCACGGGCCACAGCTTTCAGCCTACCAAGAAATGTTCACATATCTTGAAAAGTTAGAAAACACTCTTACGGGAGATATGTTGAAATTTAAGCAGTGGTTGGAGGCAACAGTGGCTGGCGTGTCAGCTATTCCACTGAATCACAACAGGTGGTGTAAAAGGCAGAAAGTCTGTAGAAATGAAGCAACGTGTGAGCATCCATTTGGAGAGCAAGCTAGGGGTGCATGGGCATGCACCATTGAAGAAAAGTGAAAATCTGCAGCAGGAGCTAGAAAAGCAAGGAAGAAAGTAGAAAAGCTTGAAGAAACAAATGAAATGCTGCGAAAATCGTGTAGCAGAGCGGATTGCTGCAAAAGCCGCCTATATTGTGCAGGTAAGCAAAACTATGCTTAATGTGTATAAATAATATACAGTTTTTTAGGCAAGATGATGGAGACCACAGATAACCTGGCATGTGTTCCACGACTGCTTTGACAAGATCATAAATGGATCAGTGTGAAGGCAATGGTGCCTCAGCTATTGAAGCACAGAATATCTCAGGTCAAGATGATCTCCACTATGTTAGCAGGGTTCACCTGCGCGAACGTAATGATTTGTACTCAACTTAGTGGAGTAGAAAATGGGTCCAGATTTTCTATCGCTGTCTGAGAGAGTCTCGGGACGGCATTTGGGGCATAAAGCGCCGCTGACGTCCTGAAGCAAACAGGTACGTGCATTTCCATATGTACTCCTTTATATAGCCAACCCTCTGTCAGACTGTCACATCTCCTCTGTTTACAGCAGCTCGAAAAATCGAACCTGGATCGGAGGAGTCAGTTGTCAGTCCACCGTTGCTCGACTGAGAGAACAGTAAGATAGGTTTTTAGGTTCGGTTTGCTGTGGTATGAGAACCTTTGCAGCTCAAACAAAAGTTGCAAGTTTGGAGCTCTGAGCTCTGATTTTCTCGTCTTCGATGTTCACCCCCACTGTTTGACATTGCCTACACAATCACCTCTTGGATCTGCATCGTCTGCACTCCCGTTGGATTTGACCTAGCAATGCGACTTAGTGTTTATAGAGGATTTGGGCTGCATTTAGCTGGAGGCTCTCATGATTTTACCACGATAAAAAAGGGCTAGAAGTATTGGTCATACTTCTGTTCAGCAAATCACACTACTCTGTGTCACAGCTGACCACGCATGCGCACGTGTACGAAATTCACAGTACTACTCGTATATATATACTCCCATTCTACTGGTGTTGGTCTGCGTCGTTGGAAGAAAATGCCCGGCTATACGGGCGTTGTTCCAGTGGGGAAATCCAAACCAGAGCTGTACTGCTCTCAGTGCTCGCTGCTACTCCGTGAGGCTATGCGCAGAGGAAGGATGCATCGGTCTGCAAATCCTGTTACGAGGAGTTGAAACGGGAACGCCTCGACTTGTCGGTACGTAAATTGTAAGCTTATAGGAGCGGTATGCGAAACTGGCTACGCGAAACTGGCTACGTTTACTACTGCAGTGCAAGCCAGACTCTGCCGTCGATGAAGAAATAGCGGTGCTCCAGGTGCACTGCTCAAATTCTTCAATAGGCTGTCTGTGGACGGGAGACCTGAAAGATATGGAGGTAAGAAAGATTATACACAAATTTAAATTTAAGGAATGATTGGTAATTTGTGCAGGAGCATGTCTCAAGCTGCGACTATCAGCCCCGGCCCTGCCCAAATAAGGGATGTGGACGTCTCATTTCGGTAAAGAAGAAAGGTCACAATAAGACTTGTGTCTTCAGATCAGTGTCCTGCCAGATCTGCAACCAAACTTTGATGGCTAATAAACTAGAGCTAATAGTATGGTTAACAGATTGTATGTTTATAATGTTTATAATTGTGTTTCAGGCCCACTACACACTCTGCCATGCAAGGAAACCAACGATGTCCTTATCCACGGGCGAGAATAGTGCTCTCTTTCACAGTCTCAAATATGCCCAACTAAGCCTTTCACCAGTCATACCAAGACCTGCTATGAAACCTGGGCGAGTGCCTGGATTTACTGACTTCATCCATCAAGATTGTCTGCCTTACAGAGCGATAGTAAGCAAGCACTGTTGTGCAATGTTATGTAATGGTAAAACAATCACTTTCTTTCAGCCGTCCTGTATAGTGGAGCAGTACACATTGGGCTGTGAGAATCTTGTGCCATTGAAGAGTTATGATCTAGACCACCCCCAAGATATTCGAGTATGTTTTCGGTCCTCTACTGCACAGGTGGATTCCCTGGGACCGGCCCATGTAAGGACATTATTCATAGTGACTTATTAGATTGTAAATTTAGGAGTAAAATGTTGCACATGCCTAACACATGGTCGGACCCAACACAATGTGACTCTCAGATTCTTTAAAGAGGAGCTAATATGGTATTTTTTGGCTGAATTACCCTAGCTAGATCCTGGGTTTTGTCGTGTCAGTTCCCCTTTAACAATAATTATGTGTCATTATGTTCCCTAGAGGCACATGGTTGTTAGAGCATAGAAAATTGTGTGTCTGTTTTGATCTCTTCTTTGTTCCCAATTGTGATGACAGTAACCAAGGCACTGAGGCATAGTATTACATATAGTATTATAATTTTTTATGTAGGCACGCAAGAGAAAGTTGGTTACATCATCTGGCTCATCTCTCTCTAGTTGTCCAATGTGGACAGAGTGTAAGCGACAGAAATGCTTTAGTGAGGGTGACACGTCGGTCGTTGATTCACGGGAACGTAAAGTGAAGAATATTAAAGATAAAGTGATAGAGATACGTAATCAGAGAAGTGAGCTACATCGTCAGGAAGAGGAGCTGTTATCAGAGCTTCAACATGCTATTGCAGGTAAGGACGACTTGAAATGTATATGGCGTAGGTATAGAAGAGGTTGTGTGTTCTTCACATAGGCCAAGGAGATTTCGGTGCACTGCAGATAACTAAGCGGGTGTACCACGAGTGCATTACTGACATCCAAGACTGGATTGATGTGGTGAGAATGCTGCCTCAACTCATGAAGCACAAAGTTATCAGCGGTCCAGATGATATGTATAATATTATTAACGGCTCACCAAGGGAGAAGTTGCACTATTTATATTCCAAGCTTTGTGGGTGTAAGAATGGTTTCCAGCTTTTCTATCAGTGTTTGAGAGAGGACGATCACTTGGGGCACAGAGATGCTGCTGACAAGTTGGAAGAAACAGGTATATTTTACATAATGTGTTTGATTGTCGTACCAACTTAAAATCACTTCTCCATCTTTGCAGCTCGAAATATTGGACCCGGCCAGGCACATCAGTGCTCTCCGTGATGTATTGGATCTCCCTGAGTGACCAGTCCTCTAACACACACCTCGGCTATTCGGACTTATAAACATCGGACCTGTAAGATGTATTTACAGGCTAGAATTGTAACTCCAAATGCTTTTATGCTTGCAGCAATATGTACATCCTGGACCTCCTACCCTGAGTTTGCTTACTGTATCTGTCTTCCTCAGCCACCATCCTCCGTTCCACACTGCAAGTCTATTGGTCATCAACGTCGTTTGGTTCCTACGTACTATCGTCATGTTATGTAACCAAGCAGAGCTGAGCTGAATTATTTTACTTGTATTACACATCTCCTACCACCCTGAGCTTGCTTACACATCTGTCTTGCCACCGACTGTCCTCCACCTTCCGACTCCTCTGACACTGCAAGTCTATTGGTCATCAACGTCGTTTGGTTCCTACGTACTATCGTCATGTTATGTAACCAAGCAGAGCTGAGCTGAATTATTTTACTTGTATTACACATCTCCTATATACCACCCTGAGCTTGCTTACACATCTGTCTTGCCACCGACTGTCCTCCACCTTCCGACTCCTCTGACACTGCAAGTCTATTGGTCATCAACGTCGTTTGGTTCCTACGTACTATCGTCATGTTATGTAACCAAGCAGAGCTGAGCTGAATTATTTTACTTGTATTACACATCTCCTATATACCACCCTGAGCTTGCTTACACATCTGTCTTGCCACCGACTGTCCTCCACCTTCCGACTCCTCTGACACTGCAAGTCTATTGGTCATCAACGTCGTTTGGTTCCTACGTACTATCGTCATGTTATGTAACCAAGCAGAGCTGAGCTGAATTATTTTACTTGTATTACACATCTCCTATATACCACCCTGAGCTTGCTTACACATCTGTCTTGCCACCGACTGTCCTCCACCTTCCGACTCCTCTGACACTGCAAGTCTATTGGTCATCAATATTATCGTCGTTTGCATGATTTAACCAAGTGCTGTATTATCTACTATATGCCTGTATGAAGAGTAGAATATACCATAGCATGTGAGTACTTTTTGTATAATTATAGCATAACCAAGTACTGTGTTATTATTATTATACTTGTATATACATGTGTAGAGTAGAGCATTATTTTGAATGTCACGCCATGAGAGCACAGTAATACTTTTTGTATAATTATGTTTTGCAGCAGAGCTGAATTTTACTTTACTTGTTGATATAATATTATAAAAGTTATTAGCATGGCTGAATTGGTTGTAAATATACATGTACGAAGGAGGATTAAAAGCGTAGACATTTACACCACGTGATTGTCAATGAATGTTTTACCAAAGTTGGCAGCTTCAGTTTTCTCCTAATATGGTAATTCCCGTCCAGCTGTTATATAACTAACGCCAATCACGGCACTGAAATCCCAGTTCACTCGTGAATCCAGGGAACTGGTTGAAATTCACACGCTGCTTCAGTCGACACCCACTTGTTTATTTATGTACATACATTCCATCCTTCCAACCAACGTACATTTGCACTGCTCACGGATGCTGCATAATGTAAAGACCGAGACACTATATACGCATGCGTACTCTATACATCCTATAAATAAAATTGTATATAAGTAGCACAGAGAGCCCACGTGGGGCCAGTCTAGCACTAGCCAAGTCTAATGGCAGCTGTATCCTATCTATTGAATGTGCTGAGACTCGTAAGAAAGAGAACAAGACCCTAGCTGGTAGAAGCCAGGGGCGACGCAAGCGCTACTGGCGAGGTACCGGGGGTTACACATGTGCCAGAAAAATAATAATTATTATAATTATGTGTAAAAGTATTAAATTATCGTAAAATGACAACAAAGAAAAGGTGATTGACTGCATAATAGCAGTTCTGCTTGTCTGATGACTGGAATCAAAACTGGCTGCACAGGTTTAGTAAAATCAATGAAATGTACTACAGAACTAAGACACAGAGACACACTATATACACACGCAGACACACACACATGTACACACAATGACGTCAATTTCCGCTACCACAGCATTGCTGCCGCGTCTGAACTCAGCGATGCGTAAAAATTAGGTAGACCGTCAGCCGGCATTAGATGGCCACTCCCATCAACCAATTCTTCCCCTCCCTCCTCCTCCTCCTCTTCCTCTCTCATCCCATTGTCCATGGCTTTGGTGTAGCTCTGTTGCAATGCATCACCCCCTCCGTAACTAGACAATATGCTGGGTGTGTAGTTACTCAGAGTGATGGTTGTGGTTTTGACGGAGGAGGACGACGATGTCTTGGGAGGGGTGTGGCCAGGCTGGGCGGAGTCTCGTGAGGGGGAATAGCGGTAATTGTCGGGGTCCGACTCGGGGGAACGGAGGGAGGGATGGAGACGCTGCGAGAGACCGTTCTGTTCGTCGGATCCGTCAGTGGCCTCTACTTGTTCCCTGGATTTCCAGAAGGAAAAGGAGAATCCCGTGGTGACCTCGTCATTCTGAGTGTCATCATAGTCGCCGTAGTCGTACTTGGGATAGTAGTGTTCGACTGTTAGATCAGCCTCACTGAATGCTACTCTTCGAAGAGGCTAAAGAAAGGCAGAAGAGGAAATGAGGTGGTCCTTATCACATAAGGAATGGTGATTTAGGTCGTCCTTATCACATACACATACATAAGGAATGGTGATTATAGGTCGTCCTTATCAATATTGCAGGTTCAGAGAGTTGGGTGTGCATGATTGTGTAATGTCGTAAATTAGCCATAAACAGATTGAGGTTCACATTACACAACTATCTATATCTACAACAACACTCCACGTGCCTTCACCTAAACCAATAAGGAAGTACAATGTTGTCCTGCCCCACTGTAGGAAACGGAAACCATGGGCCACGGGCGTGTGTAGTGGCATTAACTAACGCTCAAATCTGCACAATTTACCACGTTAGAGCAAGTCTGACTACGCGGAAACGAGGAAGAGAGAGACAGAGACAAGCTGTCGCTGTTTCCAGGACAGAGTCAGAGGCTTTGCCAAACTGTGGGCCGGCCTCAATGCAACTGGTCCAGCCTTTCATTGGATTAGCTCCCCCTCCAACCATGTTAGTGTGGAGACTATGGCGCCAGTATACAACGCTCCCCAGCCAGGCTCACAACACACGGGGCCTACTGTGTCAGTGGAGGATGGCATGAAACGTTTTTTTACACAGTGTGTACGAGCATGAGGAAAATATTTCCTTTTGGGAACTGAAGTTGGTATACAGTCTATTATACAATAAGTGGGTTAATTAAAGGGGCTTACTCTTTTCTTGTGTCGACCAGACATGACTAGAATGGAGGACGTCTTTCGAGCTCTCTGTGCCCCACCCTCTCCACTGGTAGATGTGGCAGAGGGGATGTCGGTAGTCGAAGAAGACGTAATCATCTGCGGAGGTCGTAAAAAACGACACCAGAACTCTCTCCTCCCTCTCCCTCTTCCTCCTCCTCCTCCTCGTCTGACGTGTTGTCTAGGTTTGTGATGCTATACTCTCCTTCTTCTTCATCGTCTTCGCCACTGCTGTCATCGCTGAGTGCATCGCCAGGCATGGTGTCTTCGCCTGGCGTCCAGGTGAAGGATTTTCTAGTAGTGTGTCCAGATGTTGAGACTGGGGGGACGCCGGCCGAGGAGGGAGGAGGGCGACTGGAGGTGGGGTGGTGAGGGAGTTGTGACGTAGATGAGGGAGAGGGGGAGCGTGACGTGATGGTGACTTTGGGGACGCTTGTGGAGGTGGGAGGAGGAGGTGGGGAGGGGGAGGATGGCTTGTTGAAGCGGCCGAGGAGTGACTTTATGTTTGTGTTTGTGTTGGTAGGCGGTTCCCTTTTCGGTTGCAGCTGCTTCTTTTCGTGGACACTCATCAAGTTCGTACCAGTTGGTCCACCTTCTGCCTTCCTCTGCATCATATGCTGTTTCCAGGGTGGAATACTTGCCGTCCGATCCTCAGACGGGACACCTCGCAAGTTCTGATGGACAGGCCCAGTACCCTGTTGATTGGTATTCGGGACAGGCCCGTTTGCCAACGGGACATCATCGACTGAAGTGGTGTGTCCCATGCGTTTCGCAATGTCGGCTCGTCTCCTCCGAATGAGAGCCTGTTTCCACATGGGGAGCTTGCGAAACTTTATCGTCTTCCTCAGACACGTTTGCCCACTCGGACACCTCCCTGTAGACGGGGGCGCGGTGGGTCACGCCTTCTTCCTGGATCACCTGACTCTGGTGTGGCGTCGGCTCCGACCTTCCTCCGCGATTGACGACCTCCGGTGCCGGCCTTTGCCGGGCCCGAGACGAACACCCTTGCTGCTTGAGCGACGACGATGACAACGGTTTCGGTTGTGGGTCGTTCTTTTTCCCTGCAGCTGTCGGAGCAACTGGTGCCATTCGCAACGGAACTGGCTTCGAGTCTTTCCTCTTTGGCTCGCTGCCGTCGGTGGGTGACTTCCTTCCTGACGAGGTTTCAGAGTCCCTACTACGTGTGGTTTCTGATCCGCTTCTCAGGGACTGGTTCCAATTGGTCCCTGCAGATTCAACGGGAGATGTTTTCCTTGCCAAGCCGAGCGGTTTCGGCTCTGATTTCTTGGGGTCTGTTCGTCTGGCTGCGGTCTTTCCAGCGGCTTTGTTACAAATTTTTCACTGGTGTTCTTCTTACTAGAGTCAGTGTGTTCCACTGGAGAGGGCCTTCTCTGTAGCTGAAGTGGGGCGGTGGGTTCTGGTGGTGCTGCGGCGACTCCATCCACTGGCGATGGTGTTAGTCTATTCATCGCCAGCCCCGAGGCTGGTTCAGAGTTTTCCCCAAAGACACCACCATCTTGAGGCGGGGATTCCTTCCTGGCCAGCGGTAGCGACTCACCAGGAGCAGAAGTCAATGAGGAAGAAGTATCTGTTTGAGATTTTCTGTTTGTCCTCTGGTGTGTGTCTTCTCTTTCTTCCTTCTCCGCTAAAGAGCCTTCTTCCCGGGCAGCATGCTCCT
>CASHTH010004310.1:0-10647 GCA_030341885.1 Geodia barretti
ACATGTTAGAGGAGCATGTGATCCCTTGAGCTGCGACAGTGGAGGATAGGGTTTGGCTTCATGGGGAACAAGGAGCAGAGAGTGTGCACGCCGCATTAACCACATAACTCCCTCATACCTCAACATCCCTGACCGAGTTCAGAGGTTGAAAGGAGTCCTAATGGAGCACCACAGGCAAATATGCCCAGAGCTTACGTCATGTCAACCATCTGTGAAAAGGAGAAAGAAGAAAGACTAACTACAATGCACAGCTTTACGCACCTCTATACCGTGCCGTGCACATAGGCTTAAAAAGAGCGTGACTACTCGCGCGCAAAACCGGTTAGCAAACTGAGGTTTATAGGACCTCGTTCAAACAACAGCACTGCTTACCCTATCGGTAGTCAACGGGCCCTAAAAACTCCAGCTTGGCCTCCATGGTGGTGGTTTGCTCGAAAACCTAAATGGAACTTTTCCCGTTTATAACTCGGGCATGCTTCTGCCCATCAACACGGGAGTTGAACGAGCAAGACGCCCTTTCTTCCCTGAACACGCACGTGTTAAAAATGCAAGCTATGCACGCGTTCCCGCGACGTTAGAGGAACGCTAAACGAACCGTTTAGAAAACGCTATGTTACGTTTCCATAGATTCAAGGGCTATCACGTGAGGATCCGTGACGTTAGTTTTTGTCACAATTTTCAATGCGCGCGCGGAAACAGCCGGCCGTGAACCCGCGCGTGTAGCTGTACCTACTGCGCATGCGCTCAGTTGTGGTTGCCATGGAAACTACCTGCGCGCCAATAGAACGAAGCGGAGACCCACAGCAACAGAAATAGTGGGTTCGCTACACTTTCCTCCTCCCTCTCTTCGCAGTAAATCGTCTTCCCTATCTCCAGTAGCTACGTTTTCTATATAACGCGCAGCACGTAGCCACCACTTCTGACTACTCGGGGATGGCTCAGCAACTGAAGATTCCCTGGCAGTACGCCGGCTACGGTGTACCTCAGCAGCGTGTTTACCAACCACCACCTCTACCGCTCGGAGCCGCACGGCGTGGCGAGGGAGAAGAAAACCCCGGAGCCTCACCCAAACTGTCTCCTCGCTCTCCCGGCGCGGCCCTCGCTACTAGCGGGAAGCGACCCAGACCTCCTGCCACTGCGACGGACAGTAAGTCAAAGGAAGAGTCGCCACAGAGAAAGACGGGTAGCCAAGGGCTGTCTAGTACGCCTCACGCACGAGGAAGAAGAGGTCTGTTCTGGAGCTCCTGCCTGGCGGAGTAGGAGAGTCGTCCTCCAGGCTCCTGGGCTGCCATCGACACATCAACTGCTGCAGAAACACTCCTACATTGACTCAGGTCAGACTTATGTATGTCGACAGTAGGCAATCAAATTTATAGTATACTAGGTGACGTGCATACAGTGCAACAATGCAACACAAACAAGAAAACATATGTACAGAACGGTAACTGATAGCAGCCTTAATGCTTATTCAAGAACATAATTATATAGCAATAACCTAACCCTCCTCTCTCTCATTACAGGGAAGCTAAAGACACTACCACTGAAGGAGAGTAATGTGGAGAGGAAGAGAGAGGGAGAGAAAGGAGGAGGGAGAGGGAAAGGAACAAAGGAAGGAGAGAAAGAAACCGCTACTCACCAAGAAACAGGCCTGGTAGGAAGGCTACAAGAGAACAAGGGATAAACAGGTTTGCTTTTATCAAGAATAAAGAGCAATTTCTCTGCATCTCAATTTTCAGTTGCACTGTGCTGATGTTGTGTAATGTACAGTTTTGTTCGTGTTTCTCTCTCCAAAAGGTCAAACGAGTTCAGCCGCTCCAAACCCTCTCTCATACGACACCTGGAGGTGACCGAGGAGTTTCCAATAATGCCCATTTGCCTTCTATAATGCCCACTTAGCACCTTAGATAGTGCCCACTTTTACCCTTTAGTTAGCCAGTCAAATGTTTATGACATTTTTTCTCCTTGGTGCAGACCCATCATTGTAGTCCAGGTCCCAAGCCCATTCCACCCTCTGTGGCAGTTTACTCTCGCAAAACTGAAACATTGTCCTCCTCTTGAGGTAAGAGAGTGTGTGTGAGGAGAGAGGGGAGAGGAGAGAGTAAGGAAGGTTTTATTTGGCTCCAGAATGAAGTGGAATCTCCTCTGACAAAGGTGGTTCGTGTGACAGCTGCTCTTGTCCTCAGAAACCTGTGTCGAGTGGCTCAACAACTACAGACGCCTTTGAACAACCTTATGCAGCTTTCTCACCAAACTCCCACAGCAACGAGTGTCCATGTGACACTAGTGCTGATATAACCAACCAACACTAGTGCACAAGCTTGTTGTTGCTGAGAATCTGCATAAGGTTGTTCAAAGGCGTCTGTAGTTGTTTCTGTGTATCTGCTAATCTTCCCCAAGTTATGCAAGCTGGTATGGAGGGTGGTTTTATCAACATGGGATGATTGTATAGTGCAACCAAATGTGGTTCTTTAGCTTACCTCTGTTATTGTAACTCTTAAGCGAGGGTGATCTTGTACATATAGTTAGCTTGGCTGTAGTGGTGCATGCATTGCAGGGAGCCTGAACGCCTTCTGAGATGGACAGATCTTTTCTGCTGGTCTTGTGTCTAGTGACACTGTCTAATGTAGAGCTGGGACAGTCTCAATGTGATGGTAAGGGAATAGATAAACTTGACATCACAATTTTGCCCTGCACAATACTGGATGTGTTTGCTGCAGTTGTAAGGATTGCTGCAGCTGTGCATGAAGTTGTAGGACCAGCTTTGGAGACTATTGAGAAAGACATGAAGAATATGAAGTCTGACCTAGCAAGCCTCAGTCAAAAGATTGACGAACATGACAATCAAATCACTACTGAACTGATGAGAATGAACCAGAGCCTGACAGAACAGATCGTTAATAACAGTGTCCGTTATGCATGTGGAGGTACAGCAAACTGGAGACGTGCAGTCTACCTGGATATGACAGACCCCAACACCAACTGTCCCTCTGGCTGGCAGCTCACTGGATACTCCAAGAGAACTTGTGGCAGAGTTAGTACTGGATCTAGGACATGTGACTCAGTCTTCTTCCCTGTCAGTGGAGGACCATACAGTCAGGTGTGTGGCAGGATCAGAGCCTACCAGTATGGACTGCCTGAAGCCTTCGCTGGGTATAACCGGCATGGACAAACTACAATTGACAGTGCCTACAACAGTGGTGTGGCTGTAATGCATGGTAGTCCTCGACAACACATCTGGACATTTGCTAATGGAGTAATGGAGAACGAACCAATATCCCAAGTATGGAACTGTCCGTGTGACAATGGAGCTACATCCATCCCACCATTTGTTGGAGAAGATTACTTCTGTGAGTCAGGGTATGTACATGGCAGTGGTGTACCAGCATACAGCTTCCACTCCAATGACACTCTCTGGGATGGTGAAGACTGTCACTCCACCAGTACATGTTGCTCTCTCCACAATCCTCCATATTTCACCAAAACCCTCAACCAGACAACTAGTGATGACCTGGAACTGAGAATGTGTTTCTCTGACCCCATACCTGACAACATAGCAGTGGAACTGGTTGACTTGTACGTCAAGTAGCTGCGTACTGTCCTATATTTGTTAGTAGCTACTGATTGTAGGAAATGGCTCAAGTTGGGCTCAGTATTATACACACATCATGTTTTTACAATACACTACAATGATGATTCTGATATTCAGGCGCACGCACGCGCGCTGTAGTTGCTGTACCTACTGCGCATGCGCCCAGGTGTGGTTGCCATGGACACTACCCGGGCGCCAAACAGCAGGTGTCCGGCGCCGATCATGGGGGCGGCGATGTTAGAAAGACTTCCAAAGCGAAGCGGAGATCCAAAGCAACAGAAATAGTGGGTTCGCTACACATTCTTCCTCCCTCTCTTCGCAGTAAATCGTCTTCCTTATCTACACGGAGCTACTGACAGACAAGCAAACGCAGTAGCTGCGTGTTCTAAATAACGCGCAACACGTAGCCACCACTTCTGACTACTCGGGGATGGCTCAGCAGCTGAAGATTCCCTGGCAGTACGCCGGCTACGGAGTACCTCAGCAGCGTGTCTACCAACCAACGCCTCTATCGCTCGGAGCCGCACGGCGCGGCGAGGGAGAAGAAATATCCGGAGCCCCACCTAAACTTTCTCCCCGCTCTCCCGGCGCGGCTCTCGCTACTAGCGGGAAGCGACCCAGACCTCCTACCACTGCGACGGACAGTAGGTCAAAGGAGGCGTCGTCACAGAGAAAGACGGGTAGCCAAGGACTGTCTAGTACACCTCACGCCCCGAGGAAGAAGAGGTCTGTTCTGGAGCTCCTACCTGGCGGAGTAGGAGGGTCGTCCTCCAGTCTCCTGCTGCCATCTACACATCAACTGCTGCAGAAACACTCCTACATTGACTCAGGTCAGACTTATATTGATCCAAATTTATATGCTAGGTAAACTCCATAGCTATACAGTGCAGCAGAACCTAGAAAAAAGTTCTAGTTTCTTTCATGGTGATTCTGTTTTTAGGATGGCAAAGTACTGATTGGAGTCTGAATGCCTTTTCAAGAACATACAACAAACACAGTGTCTGCATTTAAACCTAACCCACCTTCTCTCTCTCATTACAGGGAAGCTAAAGACAGTACCACTGAAGGAGAGTAATGTGGAGAGGAAGAGAGAGGGAGAGAAAGGAGGAGGGAGAGGGAAAGGAACAAAGGAAGGAGAGACAGAAACCGCTACTCACCAAGAAACAGGCCTGGCAGGAAGGTCACAAGATAACATGGGATAAACAGGTTTGCTTTTATCAAGAATAAAGAACAATTTTCTCTCCATCTCAATTTTCAGTGACACTGTACTGATGTTGTGTAAATGTATTTAATGTCAGTTTTGTTAGTTTTCCCCAATGTTTTGTCTACTCAGGATTTGATATTGAAGACAGTAGTGATAATACTGAGGAGCTGATACTAATAGATCATTTATGACCTTATGTCCTTTATCCATAGTATTAGCCAGAACCACAGTGTCCTTCATAGATGCTTGTTCTAACACCTCCCACAGTATGCGGTACTCCTGGTGTGACCTGTTGCACCATGCAGTCAACTGCCACATCTCTCCTCTCTCCTCCCTCTCCCCGTCTTCCTGCCACTGGGCCGGCTGCAACACCACCCCACTGAGAATGAAACCCTCTCTCATACGACATCTAAAGGTGGAGTTCCAAATAATGCCCACTTTGCCTTTCTAAATAATGCCCACTTAGCACCTGTCCGGATTGGCCACCATTCTAGATAGTGCCCACTTTTCCTCCCACACAGTTAGCCAGTAAAAATGTTTATGACATTTATTTCTCCCTGGTCCAGATCCATCATTGTAGTCCAGGTCCCAAGCCCATTCCACCCTCTGTGGCAGTTACTCTAGCAAAACTGAAACATTGTCCTCCTCTTGAGGTAAGAGAGTGTGTGTGAGAGAGAGGGGGGGAGGAGGGAGTAAGGAAGGTTTTCTTTGGCTCCAGAATGAAGTGGAATCTCCTCTGACAAAGGTGGTTCGTGTGACAGCTGCTCTGGTCCTCAGAAACCTGTGTCGAATGGCTCCCTCCACTCACTGGTATACAACACCTCTCACCTGCTTTGTTTCTTCACCTTTTAGTACATTTTATCCCAACACCCACATGTTCTATAAATTATACATGATATGCATAATCCCTCTCTTACTTCATTACCCTCACTCCCTCTCTCCCAACAGTCAGATAAGGAGACATGAACACAGACTAAGTGAAGTGGCTCTGTCTGACAGAGAAGCTGCTCACGCCATTACAGAGTGTCTCACCTATTTAAACCTCCCTCCTCCTTCTCCTCCCTCCCTCGCTGCTAACCCTCATAATAACACTGTCACACATCATCAGTTGACTGAAAACTCATACAGCTCTCCCTAATGATTCTATTGTTACATTTCATCAGTCTTTCAACCTCAGAGAAAGCAATTTTTACTGTATAAGGGAAATGTTCCTTTGGAGCTGGTGGAAGGAGTTTGGAACATCTGTAGTTGTTTCAGTCTATCTGCTAATCTTCCTAGTTATGCAAGCTGGTAGCTATGGGGGGCAGTTTTATCAGCATGGGAAGATTGTATAGTACAACCTAATGTGGGGGAATTCTTATCTTTTAGAGTCCTTCTGTTATTGTAACCCTTTAGCCAGGGTCACCTTGTACATTGTTAGCTTGGCTGTATAGTGGTGCATGCATGCATTGCAGAGAGCCTGATCACCTTCTGAGATGGACAGGTATTTTCTGCTGGTCTTATGTCTAGTGACACTGTCCATGGTAGAGCTGGGACAGTCTCAATCTGATGGTAAGAACAACAAAAATACTTTGTCAAAATTCACTGTGCGTGTGGGCTACAGTTGCAACAGCCGTGTTCGAAACTCTGAGTCCCCTATTGAATGAGTTGAAGGAAGACATTAGCTGTGTGAAGAGTGAAATAGCTAATCTCAGTGAGACAGTCAGTCATCTAGTTGAGCAACTGGAACATCACAAGAATGAAACTGCATCTGAATTTGCTTCAGTCAACTCTGAATTAGCTGATCTGAGATCCTCTCTCCTGTCCATGATTACTGAGGCGGTACGTAGTGCTGTATTGAGGGCTCTACTGCCATATGTGAACAACATGGAGGAGAATATAAAGACAGAGCTGGGGCAGTTGGTTAGGGAGAGATCTTCTGCTATCAATGAGACAGTAGTTATGATGAACAGCTCCATTAGAGATGATCTCAACTGTGTCAAGACTGAATTAAGCCGTGTCAACGAAATCATCAGTGATCTAGGTGGACACCTACAAGCACACAGCCAGCAGACTACATCTGCAGTGACTCATCTTGACACTAGACTAAGTGCTCTGAATGAATCAATGAGAGATGATCTCAACTGTGTCAAGACTGAGTTAAGCCGTGTCAATGGAATCATCAGTGATCTAGGTGGACACCTACAAACACACAGCCAGCAGACTACATCTGCAGTGACTCATCTTGACACTAGACTAAGTGCTCTGAATGAATCAATGAGAGATGATCTCAACTGTGTCAAGATTGAGTTAAGCCATGTCAATGGAATCATCAGTGATCTAGGTGGACACCTACAGACACACAGTCAGCAGACAACATCTGCAGTGGCTCAACTTGACACTAGACTGAGTTCTCTGAATGAATCAATGAGGGATGATTTCGATGATGTCAAGACTGAGTTAAATGGTGTCAGTAACACAACCACTGCAATGTGTGACAAAATTGAAAAACACGAGACTGCAATTAAATCTGATTTAAAGGACATGAAGGAGAATCTAACACAACAAATTAGTGGTTACACATATTCATGTGGAGGTGTTGGTTGGAGACGTGCAGTCTACCTGGATATAACAGACCCCAACACCAACTGTCCCTCTGGCTGGCAGCTCACTGGATACTCCAAGAGAACTTGTGGCAGAGTTAGTACTAGACTTGCGACATGTGACTCAGCCTTCTTCCCTGTCAGTGGAGGACCATACAGTCAGGTGTGTGGCAGGATCAGAGCCTACCAGTATGGAGGGCCTGATGCCTTTCATGGGTATAGTTATCATGGGCAAACTGCAGTTGATAGGGTTTACTTTGACGGTGTGGCTGTAATGCATGGAATTCCTAAGCAACATATTTGGACATTTGCAGCTGGAAATTCTGAGAATGCGACCCCTGGTGACCACCTCTGCCCATGTGACACTACTAGTAATCGCATATCGATCCCACCATTTGTTGGAGAAGATTACTTCTGTGAGTCTGGGTATGTACGTGGCAGTGGTGTACCGGCTAGCAGCTTCCACTCCAATGACACTCTCTGGGATGGTGAAGACTGTCACTCCACCAGTACATGTTGCTCTCTCCACAATCCTCCATATTTCACTAAAACCCTCAACCAGACAACTACCGATGATCTTGAACTGAGAATGTGCAATTATCACACAGATGGAGCCATTGCTCTTGAGTTAGTCGAGATGTATGTCAAACATGACATTCACAACTCAATTATGAAAAAGATTAGTAAACAAGGGGTTGAAGTAACGACAAGCTTGACAGAAATAAACAAAACTCTATTTCAAAATATTCAGGCACACAATAGCACCGCAAATATGATATGTGACAAGATTGAGGAACATGACAATCAAATAACTACTCAACTGATGAGAATGAACCAGAGCCTGACAGGAGACATCATTTATAACACTGTTGGTAGAGAGTGTGGAGGAACATGGGGTTGGAGACGTGCAGTCTACCTGGATATGACAGACCCCAACACCAACTGTCCCTCTGGCTGGAATATGACTGGAAACTCCAAGAGAACTTGTGGCAGAGTTAGCACTGGATATAGGACATGTGACTCAGTCTTCTTCCCTGTCAGTGGAGGACCATACAGTCAGGTGTATGGCAGGATCAGAGCCTACCAGTGGGGAGTGCTGCATGCCTTCTATGGGTATAACAGCGGTGGACAAACTACAGTGACCGTGCCTATGTCGATGGTGTGGCGTGTATGTATGGCAGTCTCGACAACACATCTGGACATTTGCAGCTGAACCATGCGAGAAAGAATGGGTACAACCAATCAGCAACATGGGCCTGTCCATGTGACATGAGTGGTATTATACCAATCCCACCATTTGTTGGAGAAGATTACTTCTGTGAGTCAGGGTATGTATATGGCAGTGATGTACCACCTAGGAGCTTCCACTCCAATGACACACTCTGGGATGGTGAAGACTGTCACTCCACCAGTACATGTTGCTCCTTCCACAATCCTCCATATTTCACCAAAACCCTCAACCAGACAACTACTGATGACCTTGAACTGAGAATGTGTTCATATCATACGATAAATACTGAGAACATGGCAGTGGAACTGGTTGAATTGTACGTAAAGTAGTATACTACTGACTGAAAATCATGGTTGCTTAGTTATGTAAACTAGCAGTCTGTCTGTGTGCGAATTTAGTTGTGTGTGCGCATGCGCATAGCTTTTACGGCACGTGTTTGAAAATAACGAAAATCGCCTGACTTTTAAAATATGGAACTAACGGTTGTTTGCAGCGACACTGACAAGAAGCTCCCCTCTTCCATTAGAGTACACCCTATTTCAGCTCCACCCCGCCAGCACCGCTCTCCCAGTCCTTGTCTCGCTACGGCTGTGCGCGCGGCCCATGAATGAGAGGAAAAATGATGTCATACCCCCCATGAATGATGTAATGGTAACAAGATCAAGAAATGATTCCACACCTGTGAGGCCAAAGGTCAGTGGGTGTGGCAAAATAGGGGAAACATCACTTAACGATATTCACGATGTGGGAAGATGGGAAGTCAAGCGAATGTGGTTGATATGAATGGCGAAACAAGAGGAAGATGATAGCGAATCATGGACTTGGAGATGTAGAGAATGGAGCTGATCTCGATTGTCAGTTGGTTGTCAATTCTGCGTTACTGCATCAGTCATGATCGGGATGATCGATCGAGAATCAGGGACACCCCCAAAATTAAAGGATAAAGAAAGCATAGAAGAAATATAAAAATGAGATAGAAAACAAACACAGGAAGGAAAAAAAAAGACCCAAAAGAAAGAGAAAAGCACACGAAGAGAAGACGAAAAAAGTAAAAGCAAGGAGGAAAAAGAGAGAAGAAAAAATAAAGCAAGGGAAGAAGAGGGAGAGTGGCGAAAAGGGGGCCGTGGGGCAGCACAGCGGCAGAAGGAGGGACGGAAGGAAGGAACCCACCGAGCAGCAGAGAAAAACACACGAAGGGCCGGCAGAGCTGATGAAAGGGAGCGAAAGAAGCGGGAAACGCCAAAGATCGGGAACGAAAAGCAGAACAAACCAGAACGGAGAACGAACAAGACGAGGAGCCGAGACGCGCGAGACGAAGAAGGAAAAACAAAGGGAAGTGAAGGGCCAGAAAGGAACAGCCACCCCGCCGGCACGACCTGCGAAGCGAGAACGACGAAACCACGAGAACACCGCAAAAGGCGAGCGGAAACAAGGCGCGCGCGAACCGCCAAGCGATCAATGTGAGACCGGACGACGCGCCAAGCCGGGCGGGGAGGAGCCCACGGAACGCGACGAAGACCAGACCCAGTACAGAGAAAGAAGAGCCACGCGCAGAGCAGGAAATAAAGAGACGAAAGGTCGCGGAGACGAAGAGAGGGCAGAATAAGGAACGCGAACCACCCATGACGAGCCCACGGCGAGAACCCGCCTTTTTTTTTTGCAAGCAGCGCCCCAGGCGGCACTGGCCGGCACCCCGAGGGCCCCTAAGCGCGGACCTCGCCCCGAACGGGCAGCGACGAACACCGCCCGACACTGCGCGGACGGAGTCAGAGACAGTACGACTGAGGGCAGACCCGGACGAACGCGGTGGAGCCGTGAACACCCGCAGGCGAGTAGCAAACCAAGAAGAAGGCTGAACAAGGAAAACAAGGAAGAAGGAAGAGCGAAAGGAAGAGCGACGAAAAGACAAGGGGGGAGAAAGAAGGAAGAGAGTATCTGGTTTCTCTGCTTAACCGTCCAGTACCTGCTACCTGCATACTGTATGTCTGACTCACTCTTCTACTTTTCTAATCCACCAGCTGGAGACAGTTCCTGAATCTAA
>CASHTH010004312.1:0-22735 GCA_030341885.1 Geodia barretti
GAGCTGGCCAGGGAGCAGAGGAGTCCCAACATTAGTGATGGTGTGTTTGCACTGTTATAGAAGCCTAATTGCAAGTGTGTGTGACATTTTTGTTCTTTGTTCTCTCGTTAGTTTTCACAGAAACCAAATTCCGTGAAGTAGAAGGTGAAGCCCTGGATGATGATCGTTATCGTGAAGTTATTAAATTCAGAGATGTAAGTTACATTTTATTTTACTCTCTAGAATGGTGTTCTTATGCACTTCAACTGTTCTCTTTTCTGAAATGGTATTGTTGTGTTTGAGGAATGGAAAGGGCTACCTATCTTCTCATCATTAGTTTATCTGGTGGCATTTGTAACTTTCCTCTTTACCCTAGGAACAGATGCACACTGTATCTGTTTATAATGATACGGTTCGTTTTGACGCCAACATTGGTACAAATGGAACTGTGTTCACTCTACCTGCTGATGGAGAATACAAAGCTACCATTGAAGATCCCATCATGGCCTGTGGAACAGAAAAGACTAAAAACTTCAGTAAGATGTAGCATGATGTGTATGTATACAGTGGACAGAACAAACAATGTGTGAAGATGACTCTCAAGCACAAGCGCTGTTATAGCCAACCATGCAATGAAATGTACACTACCCACTACGCATGGGGATAAAGGCCTGCTAATTGATTACCTGGGCCATTGTTGCTGACGATGTCAGTTTCTTGCCTTATGAGTAGTATTTGACAAAACACTGGACTGGACTTGATACTTATGTCCCTACCATGCAAACACTAGTCAAGGTAAGCCATTGCTCATTAACTTGAATACCCATACCTTTGTTACGCTATGATCGCTCATGGCTGCCTCCTCGGAACACAGACCAAGTGCTCACATGTGTGCTGAGAGTTATTACCAAAGTGTGTATGTCTGTGATCCTGCATGGCATCTATTGTAGGCACATATACCCACTAATCCGTACAGCACACTCAACACACTTTCACTTTGTTCATGCACTTTTGCAGCAACCTATGATGTTCAAGAGCCCCACGCAGAGTCAACTGATGGTAAAATGATCGATGTAAACGGAGAGCTCATTGTTAACTCATCTGCAAAAGGATGCTTTGTAGCCAATCAGTGCAATTACACTACTCAAATTACCTTTATTGCATTGAAGCGTAATGGAACAAATCAGAATCTGTCTATGGAAATCTCAATGCCTGCATCAAATTACACTGTTTATGTACATGATCTGGAGAAGGATGGACTTCCCAACATACATCCAGCTAACCTTGTCCCTTCCAGTGTTGAGATTACGCATGGTGAAGAAAAATGTAAGTTCTTGTGGGTACAAAAGTGTTGTTTAAGCATTTGTTTGTGTTCATTTTAAAGACAAAGCACCTAATGGTGAGAACCTAAATAATGCCAGCATCTCCCGGCATGGCTCAATTTTGATAGTCACCTGTACTCCTGATGAGCACAGTGCATTGTGTGTTCTGGTCTTCAGAGCATATGGCAACTATATGTTGAACTGGAAAGAAACTTTTCCTGTTACTGTCGATCTTGATCCTGACATGAACTACACGTTTGCACTGTTCAGAAGGCTGGACAAGGATACTGATGAAAGGCCATTTGTAAGCATGTTTATACAGGGGACAGAAGATCCTTTACAGCCACAGCCACCATCTACTGGTAAACTAATATGTGTAGCAAAGTGCAAGGTTTAGCACCTACTCAACTGCACATTTTTTTACAATCCTGCTTGCATTAGCACAGGGAGCACAACACTCAGGTGCCTGCAGAGTAATTTGTAGTTGGTGTTGTGGTAGGCACACCTGCCAGTATGCTCCTGGCTATACCTTACACTGAGACATGATGAAAAGTTTCTTTTTTTCTTATTAGGGACACCAGAGAGAGCTAAAACCACATCATCAGTTGTAGCTGTCACTGTTGGAGTGTTGGTGACTCTGACCATCATTCTTCTGGTGCCTGTGAGCATTATACGCTATTGTGTTAAGAAAGAAGAAACAAGGAAAGGTATGTCACTTTTTGTTTCTGTTGTCTCGTGAGTGGCTGTTTCTCTTTTAGTTGGCTGTGTGCCGTTGATAGAAGAAAGGCAAGTAACACTGCTCTACTGATGGGTAGAATGGCAGAGGACGGTGGTATGAAGAAAGAAGAGAGTAAAGAAGAAGAGAGCAAATATGCAGTGTTGCTGACCTCAGTATCAGCGTCCAGGCCATCTCTGCCAGATGTTTCCAAAGTCCAGTACCAGGAGATTGACATCAAAACTACTCACGTCAGCTGATGATCACATGATAGTCACATGACTCATGTTATGATCCTCTCTTTCCTCAGAAAATGGCCCGTTCTCAATATGCTGACCTGGGACCTCTTCCTGCGGCAGACCCAAACCCTTGGAGATGGACACAGGACACAGTGTCCTTATGTCACAATCCTACCTCATGCCACTACTCCTGTCAATGACAATGACAACAGAGGTTAGTAGTGATAGCACCATGTAGGTAATTGTAAGGCTGTGTTCTACTACCTAATGCAGACAAGGCAACACCCAAAGGTTGAAAGGCTGCAATGCCTCGTTACTTGTCCAACACAATTACATGTCTCCTCTTCCCATAGGACCCCCCACAGTGGCGTCAGTGATGTCACTGTTGTGGGGTGTGGCTGGTCATTGGAAGGAGATTGCGAAAGGCCTTGGATTTGACGAAGACTACATTGATGACGAGGTTGATCCAAACAACGACATGGACGAGGGCTGTCTGCAGGTGTGTGTGGAGATCTGGGTTTTCAAACTACAGCCATCCTGGGAGAAGCTGTCTCATGTACTGAGAGATCTGGGGGAAGTGGAACTGGCCCGTCAGGCCGGCAATAAAGGTAGTGTTCTAATGTGTAACACTTGGCAGTGGCTGTTTCCTACATTTGGCATACAGAGCCACAAGAACAGTGGCTGGTACCGAGTAGGGAGACCAGTGACTCAAGCTCAAGTGGAGTTGGTAAAATACTTCACCTGTCTGGAAGAACTACGTGTTGTTGAACGGTGTTCTGTGCTGCAGTTGCCGATGCCTCATCTCAGTCCACTGACTTCAGTAGTGAGGTGGTGCTTGGAGTGGAGAAGACAGTAGCTCTTGATGATGGCAACAATGAAGATGGAAGCAGGGGAGGGAAGGTATGTCCTGAACATGTAGCTGACACTGTGCAGAGTGAGCACAACATGCTCTGAATATCCTAGAAAACGATACCAAATGATCGTTCAAGCGGGGAGCGAGGTGCCAGATCTGTCTTTTTGACTTACCCTGCTCTCCACGAGGAGGGTCCAACTGTCAGTGAGAGCAGTGAGGAGGATGAGGAGACCAAGTGTGATGTTGGGACTATTGCCACTGTTGAATCAGAGGAGAGGGAGAAAGGTTGGCAACTCAGTAGCCATTGTTCTGTGTGAGATGTATTCAACTGTTTTTACAGTGACTATTGTGATTGGCACTTATCTCTTCGACTTCCCCTGCAAACCTTCTCTTGAAGGTAAAATATACACAGCTCAGTTGTGCATCATTAACCCTCGGCGCGCATGCGCAGCGAGGGTTGCGGTAGTTGGGTTTGTCTGTCTGTCTGTGTGTGTGTGTGTGTGTGTGTCTGTCTGTTACTCGTCATCTCACTTCTCGAGTGTTCGTTCGTCTCACAAAGGATACCACCTACTGAACGGGCAATGAAGGTCAGAAAATATGTGGGGTTTTCTCTGAAACTGCTCCGTTGCAGAGCTAGAGCGCGAAAAAGCTAATATGCAAATAGGCAACGGACGGGACGGCTTACCACGGTCTGATCGATCCGCGTGCTCTGCGTACCTCAGAGGCACCAGAAGATGCAACGCAGGGCGTGTATCGCCTCTCGCATGCTATCTAGTAGTGTAGTTAGCCCGCGTCAGACTCTGCGCGAGCTGGGAAGAGACCACGAGTAACAGCTAAAACTAAACCCAGCCCATCAATTAGTGGTACGGCGCATGTGTTTACTGACGCGTGCGCGTCACAATGCGCCGAGGGTTTGCACTTCAGTGCTTTTCATTATCTTTAATAACTCATGATTTTCCCGTGGTATATTCAAGAATGCCAGATGCTTCCCCCATTGGATGGCAATGGTAAGTTAACTCCTATACAAAAATGAGGTTTGTTAAGGAAGAGTTATGTACTGCAGATGATCGGGACTTTGCTCAAGATCCAGTGAGTACCCAGGGATCAGATGATGACTACCACTCTGAGTCCTTCAGTTCTGGGAGGCAGATATCAGCAGCCACCTCGGACACTGCCAAGGTTCCACTGTGCTGAATATTTGTATGATTATTTTTTGTTTGTTGTTTTATAGGACGTTGGAAGGGATTTTATCCCAGGTTTGTTTGAGCCTTAGCATCCTGTAAACGTTAAGTATTTCTATGTTCAATTGGCAGGAGGTGTGTGTGGTGGTCCCTCAGCAGTCCACTGGTTTCAGTGGTTTTACTGGACCAGAGGAGACGGACACAGCCAGAGGTCCATTCAGACCACCTGCTAAAGAAGTGGTCAATGACAGCCTGTCCTTGTGTGTCAATGAGAGTCAGCAGAGTGCAGGAAGGTTTGGGCTCAACAAGGCAGTCTACCCTTCTCTTGGTCTTCTGACTGGAGCTAGGTATATGCACACCTTAAAGATAGTGGATGGTTTTAAATTACATACATGTTCTAGGAATGCTGGTGGTTGGAGGCCCATACACCAGACGTGACATCTTCAAAACGGTGGCTCTTGAGCCATCTCCAGAGCCAGTGAGAACATGCCCCAACCATTCCCAGAGGAGACTGATCCTCCAGCCACTCCCACCAGACCCCCACTCCACCCCAGTCCCAGCATCCAGAGGTCTCACCTCTTCAACTGCAGGGGAACTACACACCCACTCCTCCACCTCCCTCCTCCCCCACTCCTGTCCAGCGAGATGAGGAGAAAGTGAGCACCCCTCTGAAGAAACGCCAATATCTCGATCCCCCAGGTTTGTAATGTAGAACTGCATTGCGTGTGGGCGTATGTGTGTGTACTAAGAGTACCATTTCTGTGTGTGCTTGGATGTGTTTGCCAAGTGTCTAGCGTGACACTATAATAATCTGCTTCAGATCTCAGCAATACACTCACTGTAGGAGTGTACTTATTGTGCACGCTAGGTGAAAACATGTGTCACTGTGCTGCTAACACACACAAGGCCTTCCCTCCATATACATAACTGTATACATTATTATCCTCTGAGCCATTCCCTTACTCCACCCACAGGGAACTACCAGGAGAAGATTTTGAAGTGGCTGCACACTGGAGTGAGTCGTGGTTTCCATCGGGCCGGATTACTCATTGAACTTGCTCTGGGGGCTTCCCTACATCGGTTGAGCTCCCTTCTTCAGCAGTCGTTCAGACATATTATATAGACTGAGGCTGCTGAGATTTTGCTGTTATGAAGGACAATGATATTCCTGATGTCAGCTTTAAAAAAAATACTGTTGTGTATGCTTCTCTAACAAGTAGTCATGTTCTCCCACACTTTTATCAGTTTTTGTCTGTATACCACCGGTTGATTATGTATTCATTATTCATGACCCGCGTGATGCTGTGTGTGGGGTGGGGTCTCTCGAGCTGAATATACTTGCCGTGCCTATAGTCTAGCCGCTCCGCACCCCCGGCCCAACAGGATACGGCTGGACCAGGGGACACCCAGGAGAGACCAAGATACGTCAGGTGAGGGGCATTTTCTCTCATTAGTCACCACTTCACAGCTAGCCATGCACTCGTGTAATAAAGGCGCTGTCGGACGGTCGCGGCTTGTTATGCCTTGGCTGGGCGTTGGTATACACCGCCAGTTGTCTGCTTTATATGTCACACCTCTTGGCGATGAGAGCCTTGTGCATCCAACCCCTGGTAGTGGCCCTCTGAAGTATATACTGTGTGTGTGTACTCTGGTAAACCTTGACATTTACTCCAGCGAAATTATCTTTTTACACCGAAGCTTCAAAGGGGTCATCTTCAGGGTGAGTGAGAATGGTACATCAGTGCAAAAAGATATATTTTTGGCTAGAGTAAATGTCAAGGTTTGACTTTCCTAGCCACAATTATTGCTGTACTGTATGTACACCTATCACATCGCCAATCCTCCTGGTAACATAACATGTAAAGATTGATTAGCAGGGTTGTAAACATGTGTATACCATGATCACTCTTCTATATTACTAATGTTGTCAGGTGGTAGGTGTCATGTGTAAGGAATGTTTGTCATGCTCTATTCTTACACGGATGGTATATCTTGTCCAACATGAAAGTGTGTGGTCCCCAGCCCTCATGCACAAGATAGGAATTATGCTACATTTCAGTCATATTTGTATATCTGTATAGCTACCAGAGCCTTGACTTGTACTTGTACCTGTTGCATTGAGTGAGCTACACAGTGTCATTGATGGGACATACTAGGACGAATTGTTGGCGAGCAAGCAAGAGCAGTTCAATATTTCGCACATGTTTTGTGCGTATTTAGAATCACGTAGAACATTACGGTACGGTACGACTCAATACTTAGGGTCTAAAACAACAGCCAAGTCTAATTGGCCATTAAACAAATTTGGCAGTCACCTTCAAGGTCCTTATCTATACATATACAGTGGTCCTTATTTAATTGTCTTTACTTTTTTGAGTCATTGCTGCTTTTCCTTTGCAGATTTATCAACAGCCAAAGATTAGCTCAGTTCATGGTCATGGCTGCATGTAAGTCTACCATTCCAGTTTGCATCCCAGATATTCCTAATGTATGTAAATTTCGCGATGTGGTGAAGTTATTTTCGCGATGTAGTGAAGTTTTTTCAGAGATATTTGAGTATGTAAATTAGATACTAGCCTAGAAATTTAGGTAGTTAATGTTCTTAATGATAATAACATCATTGAGGTGACAAGAATGTTTGGTAGGCTTATTTTATACCAACAGAAATGTCACCAGCGATAGTTTGACTGCAAATGTATTGCGCACACACTTAGTTGTACACATGTTGCTATCACTTGATTTTCACTTGTCTCTAAACCTGTCAGTCTTTTAAGCATCATTGTGCTAAACTTGCTAAATGTAAACAGAGACAAGTATGGAAGCGGTATTGTTTACTGAAGGGTAGCTACCAGAGAGCATAAACGAGTACTCCCTGGACAATAAAATAGACAACTGTGAATGCATTGATGTTAGCCGGCTTTCTGCACTATACCACTAGTAGTGCCATAATGGGATTTGAAATCAAAGCGGATTGGTAACTAAATGATGGGCAGATAGCTAATATACTTTCACCATAGCTAAATGTACAATAATAATATTATTATATAATTGTACACTGTACAATACCAACTTCCTGTCCTGATGCAACCTTGCAAACGTAGCTTATTCAGTGAAAGAAGCCATTTGAATCCATAATGTATCACAAAATGGTGTCCACAAATATAAGCAAATTTTCGCTAACATGGCACCCAATGGTACACTGACGTGTTTCATGCCTGTAAACCTCTCAAACGCAGCACTTTCAGAGAAAACCCCACATTATTTATAATAGTATGGAATCATTAATTTCTTCCTTGTCACATGTTTTCCACGTGTAAATGGAATCATATGCTGTATTTTATTTCTTGTACTACCTCAGCATAGTTGTAGTGTAGTTGGGTGTGTGTGCCTTTCTAGTCTAGTTCCCTAATTGTACGATCACTGTGTTTCAAGATCACACTGTCGATATTCTTGGTGTTAACTTACAGGTGGAGGTGTAAATTCTGGTGTTGCTTCTACTATTCCAGCCCAGTGTTTGCACAAGGTAATATTAATCCTCGATTCTGTTTGCTATCGCCTAGCAACCTAATCTAATTGGCACCTATGGTAAGTAGATCCTACGGGGCAAAAAGTTTAGGTCATGAGTGTATAAGCATATAAACATACGTAATCTACATATAGGTCGGATGCGGAGCCGAGGTGACTACGCGTGGTAGAGTGCCGAGGGCTCCCAAGCTGTCGGCTGCACTCGGGCGCTACTAGGGAGCCCGAGGCACTCTACCACGCGTATGTTACCGTGGCGACGCGTCTAACTGGTTTAGATCCATTGCGAAGATATGGCGACGCCAGGCGAGCTGTTCAGCAACGAGATACTATCTTGTCTGGACCAGAGAAGGAGCTCGACATACTCATGCTCGCCGCGAGCCAACAGTACGAATCCTCGAACGCTCCGCCCACAACAAACAACCGACAACAACAGTGCGCGTGCGTCGACTACGAGACCCACCCCACCAAACCACAGCGGTTCCTTCACGCTTCGCTCCACACCGAAACGAGTGAAGAGATACAATAGATCGTCCGGGCGGCAGCGGGATACTACTGAAAATAGATCCGCGTAGGACCATGAAATTGCGCGATTTTCAAATCACTGGATCTACATGATATTAGACCGCAGTCCAGCGCAATTGACCAATCAGATTACAGAATTGCGGGGGGGTTTATTTTTCATAGACACCTCGTTTCAGGTGTCTAATGGCGTTTGCAGGTGGTCTACAGCAAACTACCCGTACAAAATGGCTATTCTCAAAAGTCGTTATCTGCGCAAACCGGCCGATTCGCGTTCGGTATATGTAAGCGTAGAAGGCGCGACTGGCAAGTAGCTCTTTTAAAATGCGTAGTGCACCTGCAAGAAGTCTGTGGACAGTCTCCGGAGCTCGCGAAAGTCAGAAATCACGTCAATATTCCACGAAAAAAGCGTCGGCTTCTTCAGCTCTGGCGATATACACAAACACATTGGGCGTTGCCGTGCGTTGCTAACCCTTTCAAACGCGCACCACCAATGAGGGGCGTTTTATGATGACGTAACGATTTTTGACGGGGGGCGGGGGCTGTCTCCTCGGAGTCTCACACGTAAAACAAGCGTCTTGTTCCATCCGAAGGTAAGGAATGAGGAATGAGCACAGCGTTGCTAGCTTGTTGCTACCCATTTGAACGCGCTAACACCAATCAGATACTCCGGTCTAACCGGTTAGACGCGGAAGCTCGGTTGTCTACGCAACATTGCAACCCTCGGGGCATGTGGGTAGCGCCCTCGCTGCGCTCGGGACGCCAACATTCCACAGCCCACGGGTTGCAAATGTAGCGTAGACACCTCGCTTTCCGCGTCTAACCTATATATATCCAAACATAAAACGTACCACTCGAACTCGTTTATACGTGGCAATGTCACATGTACACGCTCCAACTGTTTTTTGTTAATCTTTTTCAGAGATCTCCGTGCTCCGAGAGTACAACAGTCTTTAAACAAACCGGCAGTTTTTACATGTGAGACAGGACGGTGGCGACACTGTTGGCTAGTCAATGGAACACAGCTGGGGCTCTGCCTGACATACGTAGTGACCTGGTTCTCTCAGAAGAGTTACTACTCCTGAAGGGAGTTCAGTGCAGAATCTGACCATCCCAGCCAGACCCCAGTACAATGGAACTAGAGTTCAGTGTGCTTCAGTGATATTTCGTGGCCCTGTGTGGAGAGTGACAATGCCACATTGACAATTCAAGGTTATAATTCTTTACCTCCAACTGTTTGCTAACCCTCCACCTGTATTCACTTTCTGTGTGTCTGTTTGTTATCCCTCGGGCACACATGCACGCAATGAAGGTTACAGTACTTTGCTTGTACGTGTTTGTCTGTGTGTCTGTTTTCAATATTCTGCACTATAATCTACGATGTAGTCAATGGGATATATGTACCAATGACTTTAAGGCAGCAAGGGCATTGATAATTTTCATGAAACCACTGCATGTGAGAGATGTAGTGTGAAACACACGAGTGGAAAAGCCAATATGCTAATAAGCAATGGTCTACCTCAACCCATAAGCACACCGTGGGGGGCACAAAGTTACTTGGAGGACGAGTATCCAGTCCAGCAGTGCTCCAAACGCTATTTCTAGCTTACGTAGAGCAAGAAACCTGTTTGCATATTCTCACATTGTCACTCATATGTAGGTACACTGTAAACATGCACAGCAAGCTGTAGGCACAGTCAGAAATGTTGTGTTTTGTAGCAACAGTGTAGGTGTAGAAGTCAGCTCTTTGCATTGTGTATATACTCGTGTGGAGGTAGCCCGCACTCAGATTGTGTATACATAGCATACAGTACGTTACAGTACTTGGGTTGTGGGTCAGCATTCACCTGAATGCCAGGAAGCGTTTGTGTAAACTGTTTATACAGGTTTAGAACCTCTCATGAATAATTCCCTTTTATGTTAAGCGTAGTAATCAAGTGTCTAAAACCCGTAGTACCAGGTATCTAAGTACTAAGTCTCTAAGTCGCAAGTTAGATCACTGTGAAGAATTTAGATCACTGAGGTTTCACAAAGGTCAAATCCATAATAATCAAGGAGTGGGAAAGCCTATTTGCTCCTAGCTGCCGCCATCAACAAGCATCGCAGCGCTCAGCCCGCGTCGCTTGGACGATTTGTTGTTGGTCGCTAGTCAGGCGTTTCCCGGAGAGCCAAGTAGCTGATTTCAACGTCTGACTAGCGACAAACAACAAATCGCGTCCAGATCAAGCGACGCGGGCTGAGCGCTCCAGTGGCAGTGTCTTGCTCCGGCGGGGCTCGCAGGATATATCCATCCAGTTGCTGCGATGCTAGTACGATGAACGCGTCCTGCAGTCTCGAAGCTATGAGCAAATGGGCCAACGAGCCTAAATTCTGGAAGGCAGAGCAAACTGGGTAACGGGTCTTGCACACTATCGAAAAGACTAAGCGAAACTGCGCTCTCCGTGCCGCGGTTCTAAGCCAGTTAGACCACTGAACTCGTCTCCTCGGTTTGAAAAACCCTCGCAGGTCGGGATGAGAATGACGCAATAGTGACCTCGGCTCCGCCTTGGTCACTATTGCGTCATTCTCACCCCTCCCCCTCGGGTTATTCAAACCTCGTAGTGACTCGTTCCAGTGATCTAACCTATACATAGTGTACTTCACTTACGACATACCTTTCTACCCTATATGGTAGCATGTTTACACAGTACATTTTGCTGCCATTACGCTACCAATAACATGAACACTTGTGCCAATCAGACTACTACTACATGAGCCTATCATGTGACATGTACAAGATACAAGTAATTGTATACTCAGGGGACACCCTATCAGTTGTGCACACACATGCACATGGAAATGTGGATACAATGTGGCATAAATGGACTCACGTAGTGGATAGTAACGATTTCTTGGTAAAAGGACTCCAAGTAGCATTCACTCAGTTCTACAAACTAGTGGCCAGAAAGTGAGGCGAATATCAATTCTAGGTGGATGGTATGACCTTAAATCACTGTTGTGTATTATTTTCATCAACTAATTAATTGTTCTTGCACGCACATGCAACATGACATACTAGTAAAATATTTGTTCTCAAAATATGATTGTAATCTACTGTCTCAATTGAAAATGCATATAAATTGCATCCAGGTCCACTGCCAACAGTAGGTGATTTTAGTGCTACCCACGATACCAGCTCAGTAACCATCTCGTGGAGTGCTCCATTCTCTCTGGATGTGACTGGTGTTGATCCTGATATCTGGTACTCTGTCCTCATCTACAATGTGACAGATGAGAACACCCCAACAGCCGTCCCCTCTGTCAACGTTACTTACACAAGTTATACCTTCACTCCTGACTCTGCCACACCCTGTCAGAACTTTCTCTTCTCTGTCATCCCATTCAATGGAGCTGGCCAGGGAGAGAGCAGTCCCAATATCACTGGATATGTTATCAACTGTGAGTACATTTTATAGCGACAATGCACTGATTATCTGCATCTGCTTCAAAGGTCGTTTTTATTACCTACTCTTTATGTCCCAATGCTGCATTATTTTTTAGTAGTGTCCCTGCGTCTGAGGTATAATATTGAACTTACATGCTACTTCTACTTTTGCCATCCTGTTCTCTCGCACACAGTGTCCTTGATAGCTTGTAGCCTAGCTTCAGATTCTGTGTTGATAGCTGGGCATGTTACCTCTTTGACGCAACACCACCTGTGGATGTGTGCAAATGCCCATACCAGTTCTTGCACTTTGTTCAAATGTTTTAGCACTTGCCGTATTTGCCATGTTTGCAATTTGTGCAAAAATGGCACAGAATTTCACCAGAATTAGTGCAGACCCATACTGATGTGACATACAATAGATAACTGGATGGTATGAAAACTTGTGATTATATTTAGGGTACCTGCTGCCATTCCTGCATGAAGAGACCATTCACTGCTTGTTCTCCTTTCATTATAGCTTCAGCACTTATAACGACTCAGATGCAAGCTATCTCTAGGGAGAAGACCAATGTTACCTTTATGGCAAGGGTCAGTATTAATTGTAGTACCATACACAATACTAAAATTTTGTCTGTTATTTTTGTGATAGAGTAATCCCACCAGTGAAATTTGTAGTAGCTGGAGAGTCACTCCTGATGTAATGGATGATCTTGTCCTTGAAAAGCCACCATCAACAGAAGGACCAGATGTCACCTACCAACTCCGTGCTGACAATAGATATTCATTCCTAGTGTCCCTTCCTAATACCACTGATGAAGTAGCCCTCCCACGGATGAATTTCAGTAATTTTTGTGTTGTGACAAACAGCAGTAGGTAGATGTTAATGCCTTACTAACCCTTAAGTGGAAATGTCAGAATGGGTGTGTCTTTTGTGCCCAATACTACATGTACATAGTAGGTCCACAGGTTTCTATATTCACATGAAACACTCATAATTATGCTGCTTACGTTTGTATGGTCATTGAACAGTCCTTGTTATGCATGAAAAATCCATATGCATACCCAATTGAAATTCATTTGGATATTATGCTGTTATCTATTGTGCCAAGGGCAATGATTGGATATAATTATGTGTCTACAGCTACATATGATGTCCAGAGTGCTGCCGCTGACACTACCAAGGGTACCAATAATAAGATAAAGTTGACTGGAGAGTTCATTGAAAACACGACAGCTCAAGGATGTTTCATAGTTTTACAATGTGAATATGTATAGTATATAGTGTCCCTGCATCTGAGGTATAATATTGAACTTACATACTACTTCTACTTTTGCCATCCTGTTCTCTCAATTTCTTTTTAAATAGCACACAATAGCTTGTAGCCTAGCATCAGATTCCGTGTTGATAACTGGGTATGTATACTCTCTTTGATGCAACATCACCTGTGGATGTGTGCAAATGCCCATACCAGTACTTCACCTTCTTCACATGTTTTAGCACTTGCCGTATTGACCATGTTTGCAATTTGTGCGTAAATGGCACAGAATTTCACCAGAATTAGTGCAGACCCATACTGATGTAACTTACAATAGATAACTGGATGGTATGAAAACTTGTGATTATATTTGGGGTACCTGCTGCCATTCCTGCATGAAAAGACCACTTACTGCTTGTTCTCCTTTCATTATAGCTTCAGCACTTATAATGATTCACATCCGAGCTATCTCTAGGGACGAGAGCAATGTTACCTTCATAACATCGATCAGTAGTAATTTTAGTACCGTACATAATACTCAATGTCTGTTATTTTTGTGATAGGGTAATCCCACCAGTGAAGTTTGTAGTAGCTGGAGAGTCACTCCTGATGTAGATGATGATCATCTTGTCATTGAAGAGCCACCATCACCAGAAGGACCAGATGTCACCTACCAACTCCGTGCTGACAATAGATATTCATTCCTGGTGTCCCTTCCTATTATCACTAGTGGAGAAACCCCCCCACGGATCAATTTCAGTAATTTTTTGTGTTGTGACAACCAGCAGTACGTACAGTTATGCCCTTAAGTGGAGGTGTGCCTTTTGTGCCCAATACTACATGTATATACATAGTAGATCCACAGTTTTCTGTATTCACATGAAACACTCATATGCTGCTTACATCTGTGTGGTCATTGAACACTCCTTGTTATGTATGAAAAATCCATATGCATACCCAATTATAATCAATCATGCTGCTGTGTTCTATTGTGCCAAGGGCAATTATTGGATATAATTATGTGTCTACAGCTACATATGATGTCCAGAGTGCTGCCGCTGACACCACCAAGGGTACCAATAATGAGATAAAGTTGACTGGAGAGTTCATTGAAAACACGACAGCTCAAGGATGTTTCATAGTTTTACAATGTGAATATGGAAGCCCTGATGTATTCAGAGCCCTACTACTGCCTGATGACTCCAGCACTTCTGTGGAGAGTATTATTGAAAACGTTATATCTTCAACGTACAATATGTTCGTCTATGACCTTGAGGATGACGGACTGCCTAGCACCCATCCTGCAATTGAACAGGACACTACTGTCATTGTTGTGGGGAACGGTGAGTGTCTGCTGATTTATACATTTGGCTCTTATTCCTCATGCCAATTTCTATTGCAGGTCCCTTCGCTGATGCAGAATCTCAATTTCTAAACAACAGCAGTTTATACTGGAATGGGTCAGCAGTGAATGTCAGGTGTGAGTTCAAAGAAGGTATAGAGGGAGCCTCATGTGTCCTGGTCTATCGAGAGTATAGTAACAAGACACTAGTGGTGGAGGAATATTCTCAGAACACTGTCTTCCCTGTGACTCTGACTGTTGGTGGAGATCTTGAGAACTACACATTTGCTATATTTGGAAAAGATGGTTCCATGGTTGATCAAAGACCAATTATTGCAGGAAGAGTGGATGTTACTGAGACAACTACACCAACTATTACTGTATCGGCATCCTCTGGTATGTCTAATTAGCCCTTGGCTTGCATGTGGAGTATGGTAATTTCTTTTTAACCCTTGCCATGGATGCATGCACAGTGGTGGTTACAGTAATTGGATTGCCTGCCTGACTACAAGTTAAACCTTATCTGGTACGCATATTGTACACATCAACTCTATGTGCCCGCATTCCTTGCGCCAAGGGCCTGCACTTTATTGCTTTTACATTCTGTCAGTTCTTGTATAGGATATATAGATGTGTATACCTACAATGATAATGTTGTCCTGTTTTCTAGATGGAAGCACATCATCAATTGCTATTGGACTGTCAGTTACTGTATCATGTATCATCATCGTTATTCTTGTCATCTTGGCTGTAGTTACAGTGGTTTTGTGGAAGAAGGTAATTTGTGTCACTAATTTTCCATCAGAAATGTTCATATCTCTTATTGCAGTCGCACAAAGGTGGTTACAGCTCCTCTGATATAGTTCCCAGTTGCTTTTGTTCTCCTTCCCCGAGTGAATGCAGTAATGCTAGTGGAGGGAGCGGTGCTCAACTGATATCAGATTATGGTGGAACCAAACCGAAAAAGGATGGACATGCTGAAGGAGAAGCCAAACCTCCATTTAGTGGGAAGTCCTCGTACCTAAGACAGGACAGTGGTGTAAGTGTGAGCACTCCTCCAGTGATGTCCAAACAAAAGGGGGTATACACCGATGTGGACTCTCAACATCAGGGGTGCAACCCCCTATCCCAGAGGACTCCATAGTCCAGTACACTGAGGTTGACATCAGAACTACTCATGTCAGCTGATGATCACATGATAGTCACATGACTCATGTTATGATCCTCTCTTTCCTCAGAAAATGGCACTTTCTCCCTATGCTGAGTGGGACCCTTTCTACAAAAGGCCAACAAAACCCCAAGATTGAGACCAAGACACAGGGCACCTATGTTGATGTTCTACCTATTGCCGACTACTCCTGTGACTGGCATGCAACAGAGGTAGTATGTGATAGCACCATGTAGGTAATTGTAAGGCTATGTTCTTCACCTATGCAGACAAGAAGAATGCAGACCAGGCAACACCCAAAGGTTTGACAGGCTTGAATGCCCTTACTTGTCTATCATCATACATGTCTCCCACCCCTAGGACCCCCACAGTGGAGTCATGTGATGTCACTGGTTTGTGGGGTGTTATTTGAGGTGGCTGGTCCGTTGGAGGATGATAGCAGAGGGTCTGCGAGTTTGTTGAGGAGGATCTGATTGATGAGGATAGACACCAACACCGACATGGATGAGGGCTGTCTGCAGGTGTGTGTGGAGATGTCGGTCACCAGACTACACCATCTGGGAGAAACTATCTCGTGCTACTGAGAGATCTGAAGAGGAACTGGCCCGTCAGGCCTGAGTGGATCAGACAGTTCTGTTTGTGCGTCTCTCTCATACTGTAGGACATAGTGTCAGTTTTCTCGTGACCATAAGAGCTCTTTACGTGTGCTTACCATGAGGTACATATACATACAGATTATGAGTTGTTAACTGTTTTGTGCATATGTACAGGGCGCTAGTGTGACAGTGTTTGTGCGATGATGTGTCATGTGTGTGTCTCACTGTGGGTTGGACTTGTTGCTTTTCATTATGTTTCTCCTCCAGACGGTCAGTTACAGACAATGAGCATGCAGATCAGTTCTTCTTCTTCAAGTGGAAGAATAGTAACATCTACAAAATGGCCCGAACCATATAAAGCAAAGCTGAGACGGTGACTTAGGAGTGTGCAATCATAACAATTAGTTTAGGTGAACAATTGCCTATAGGGAGTCCATCACAACTACATTTTTATGTCACTAATACCTCTATCGTTCTTTCAGTGCTCAGTGCAACAGGGGAACAAGGGTTATGTTTCTCCTCTAAAAATGTTTCACATCACCTGAAGAATATAGCTATTGTTTTCATAATGTAACCCTTGGCGTTGGCATGCGCAGGAGGGGTTTACAGTACTTGGTTCGTAAGTGTGTGCATCTGTCGTCTTTGTCTGTCTGTTACCACAGTTTTCTGCGACTACACGCAACGATCAAACAAACAGCGATTACTCATCGGGTTCATTTCTAAACTGGCTGATTTTAATCGGTATCTCCGACTTTTCAGATACTTCTGATACTTGAGCTCATTCTTGATTGTGAATTCTCAGTCATGGAAACAAAATTGTGTGTATGATTTGTTGATTTCCGCGTGGTTGTTGTGTACTTTGTGATTTGAAAGATGATGATGGTTTCTGTCGTTCTTCGATTTTTCATGTTCTAGGCTTTTTTTAGGACATGTTCACTGTTTATTTGCCTGCTTTTTTATAAAGCAGTCTAAACATGTTCATTGGCCTCCTAGAGGTCACACACTCTGATTTGTGACAATAATATTGCTAGACTAAGCTATGTGATTAACGCATACACATAGCCAACCACATGCGTGGTACCACGCGCGAGGGTTTTTTGCCACTGTAATGTTGAATTATTATTGCAGCGGTGTAGCTTAACAAATAATCACGGGGAAAAAAAATGGTGTATGAAACAGTTGTACTCTGGCCGGGGGCTTGTCATGTTTTGTGCATATGGCACGACTATTAATATTATGAAAGAGAAGTGGGTAACAAAAAATTGTTTTCATTCAGTAGAACCACACGCCACCGGTTATGTCCTTCGCCACCCCAGAGTCAATGAGTCACAGCCAGGGAATCCTTGTCCCTATAGCCCAGCGGGTGGATGTGAGGGTGTGTGAAATGGTGCTAGGGAAAACGGAAATACAAATCGCCCCCACTGACAAGCCAATAATTGGGGCGGGAAGCAGAAGATGTTGAGGTTTGAGTATAGAACAATGTGAAATCCCAGAAAATTATAACATCATATTTTGGTTTAGAATTGATGGTAGGATGAGGGACCCAAAAACAGTTGTTCACCATCCCTACTCTCTCTGGTGATAAGAAAGTGGATTACTGCTGTGGAGATGTGGAGGAAGGTATGTACCAAGTCATGCATGTGAGCTGCAACTCCCATGTCCTAAGCTGCAGAATGCCTTTGCCACAATATTATACAAGGCCTGTGTGCTGCATGATCAAGTTATGCATAGTCATATCTACCAGTCATCCCTGTATTGTCTCCTTGCTTTTTATGTTTATTATCATCCCTCCATTCAACAATTAGTCTGGGAGCTTAACACCAATGATTGTCCATTTCCTGTGCTTAAGTTTTGTTTTGCTCTGCAGAAACTGCTTGGGAGCAGTAGAATTTACTTAACATTCAATGTGTGTGCATTACTTCCATAAGTGTACCAAATTTTTTGTATTTTCGTTATTGTAGTGACTACAAAAGTCTTCTACAAGGCTAAGAGTTGCTACCATCTTAACGGTAATATACCATGCCATGTCCTGCTAATAGTGAAACTGCTGGGGAGTGGTAAAATTTTACTTGACTAGAGAATGCTGGTGTTCATGACACTCTAGTTACAGCGGTGCCTAAAACTGTGTCTCTTATTGTGTAATGTGAGTGTCAGCTCACATCAATGATGACATGCGATGTGTGTGCATTACTTCCTGTATGAAAGAGTATGTACCAAATGTTGTGTCTTTGTGTGTAGCACTGTAGTTCATTCCATTACGTTATTGTAGTGACTACTACCGTCTTCTGCAACGCCAAGAGTTACTACAAATCTATACCTTAACAATACATTAATACCGTGTCTTGTTAATGATGATGTATGATATTATGCATTTATAGATGCCTGTGTGGTTGGACTCAACCTCAGTGCACACTCACTGAGCCCCGGTGGTTAGTTACTGCTAAAGGTGTTGGTGATATATTTTGGGTCTTCATTTATTAGATACTTCACCGTCTGTTACTGAGGATTTTAACATCCAACAAATAGATGGCTTCAGGCAGATGTCTGTTGCCAGATCTGAACCGACAAGCAAGCCAACTGGTAAAATGATTTCACAATACATCATAGTTGATTGTGCAGCTGCTGTCCTACTCGCAGAGCCTCAGCTAGATTCATCTCACCCTGGATGTGGTGGTAGCTATGAGGTTGTGAATGGGGTGGAACGGCCAATGCTACCTTTTGATGACCAGGATAGTGAAAACAGGGGAGCGAAGGTATGGTAAAATACACATGTAGCTGATTCTGCAGCATTGGTACAATAAATATTTTGTCCCAGAGCACAATGCCAAATGGATCTTCAACTTTACCCTATCTGAACAACTTCACTGTGCAAGGGGAGAAAGAGTATGATAAAGGTTGGTACTGTGATAGATATATACCCATCAAGTTTCTGTGATGTTATTTATTAGCCCTAGCAGAAAGCACTTTGACAACCAAGGGCAAGAGACATCACACCTTTGACACTCCAATGTTGGCCCATGGTGCTGGTAGTATATGTTTTGCTGAGGAAAACATTGGTGTTCTTCCGGTGAATAATGAAGGTCAGTGTACACCTTCACAATGAGCTTGTTTACCCAAATTTGTGAAACAGGAGAAGAAGACTCTCATCCCGACCCAACTGGATCTTGGAGACAAGGATCAGCAGACAACTCCTGCACTGTCCAGGTTTATTAGATTTCAATATATGTAACCCATTGACAAAAATGTTTCTTGTTAGGGTGATGCCAGGGATATGGTGCCAGGTTTGTCCTTTTTGTGGCATTTTAGTGGTTTTTACATTCAGTGTCTATGTTTCACAGAGGGTGATGAAATAGTCCCTTTGGAATGTAGCGATGAAGCGGAAGAGCAAGACACTGTCCGCGGATTATTTGGACGTGCAAGCATCCTGCCTACCTTGCCACACAAAGATGCAGGCAAATGTGTGTGTCCTCCACTTGGCTTTGAAGCCAAAGAAGGTATATATTTTCTTATATAAGTGTATGAATTTCATTTTAACTGTTGAATTTTTAAAGGAGAGCTTGTTGTTGGAGGTCTAAATGAGAATTCCAGCCTCCTCAACCCCAGTTCTGTTGAGCCATCCCCAGTGGCGGTTCAGGCCCAGCCTGAGGAGTCCACTTCTCTCCAGTCTGAGATCCAGCCACAAGAGAGTGGCCGTTCATCTGAACCAGTCCCCAGAAACCAGGGGAGAGAGAATGACGTGACCAAACCCATGGAGTGCCAAGGTCTGTAGGATTAGATTTGACAGCTGCCCGGCATTGTGTGTCATGTTTCCTGGTCCTCCTCCCACAGACCAAAACCAAGGTTGGGGAGGGCGAAGAGAGACGCGTGCGAGGGCGAAGAGGGGGGGAGCGGAAACCTCCTTTCTACCCCTCCCCCATACCCTACCCCCCACCCCCCCCCCAGCCCATGTCCCCCCCCACCATCACTCAGCCTCACCCCTAACTCCCCCTCTCACCCCGCCCTCCCCCCCCGCCGCTCTTCCCCCCCCCCCTTCACCTTCTCCCCCTGCCTCCTCCCCCCCCTTCCCCCCCACTCCTCCCCTACCCCTCCCCTCTCCCCCTACCGCCCCCACCCTCTTCACCCCCCCCCCCCCCAACCTTTTCGTGCCACCCTCATGATGACAGGCACAGAGAGCTGTTTGCCCTGATGCCATCTATCTCGAACATACTAGATTTAGTGGGTAGTTGTTCGAATACTTAGTTGGTTTACCTAGCTAGTTGTTTTAACATCTGCTGCCGCAACTTTCTTTATAGAGTCCTTTTTAATTGTTAGTATGTGGACAGGGTCTTCTGCCTGCACTGCACACATACAGTATGTTCTATATAATATCGCGCAAAACACACACAATATCAACTGCTCCAGCTAGCATTCGCTCACCTAAACAATGCTGTGTCGACATCCTCTAGTAGACATTAGATGCTCAATCAACATTGAACAAAAACTTTGACTGCGAAGTTTCCCATGGATGCATAGTTATGCATTGTGTTGGGCACTACCACACACCAAACACACACAGTGTTTTGCAACCAAACAAAACATGCACGTCCCTGTTGGCACATGCTCTTGTTATTCATTAGGAATGGGACCAAAAACATAAGAACCTTTACCAATTCGGCAGCATGTTTTTAATGTAGATTTTCTTGGTTGTGATGCATTCACAAACATTGTTTACCTGCTCAGATTGCATGGTGTGTGGACTTGCTGCGGTTATAATACCGTCTGACCATCACCAGGACCAACACTGCTGAGCCACATACTAGAACACACACCACTACTGTGCCTGTAGGAGGATATACAGTGAGGTTTAGCTCAATGTTTCACTGTAAACACCACCTATGGATATGGACAACAACTAGTGCTTGGGAATTGTGCTTTCCTCCTTCTTTCCCCTGTCTGTTTCCCCTTCATCTGTAGCTCAATGAAAATTGACACTGTGGTTCAGAATGTGTCTCAGGGTTGTAAACTGTATGCATATAGCTGTCATTGTTTTGGAAAATGACATTACTAGAGTTTGTGATCTTTTTACAGAGCAAATTGAATTTGTATACACCAGTGGCTCTTCATCCAAATTAGTTTGCCACCATTTTCCCCAAACAATGCAAAGGTATAGTTCTCAGGGTTGTCCACAGTGATAGAGACAGGGAAATTGAAGAGTCTGGACAACTCCACCACTGTCAGGAGAGGACTGCCATACTCTCTGTAGACCAGGACACATGAGGCCTCAGGATAGACCTCTGAGATTCGCATCTATCACTATAGTTGATCCTCTTGGGATATTGCTTGCACTCTTCAAAATTAGCGGGAAACCAGGTTAATTTTGTAGCATATGCTAACACAAAAGCCCGTTAACGTGCTAAGAAGTTGCAAATGGCTGACTGAGTTAATACTTGCTAAACTGCACATCAATATCATGTCAAATTTAAAAAATCCACGCTTTAATGACGACGCACAATTTAGTACAAAGAGAGATCAAAACATGCCCCCATTACACACCAGACACAGGGCTATAACCTCTTTTCATATTGGGATTTTTTTTTTTTTTTTTGGGGCCCCCCCCGTGCACTTGATTCAAAGGCCTGCTTTCTTCCCTCTCTCCTTTCTCTTTGCCTTCTCTCTCGTCTTATTCTACACACGCACATTCCTGGGTGGTCAGCTCCCCACTAATTGGTGAATGTCGTAAATATCCCTCAACCTCTTCATATTATAGTTACTGCTATATAATTGTCCCATCACTACATGTCACACTACATGTAAAGAAACACACTTGAGTGATACACGAGATATAAGTCATTAACAGGTAGTTCCATCAAACGCAGGCTCTGCATATAACAGACCAAGCATTATTAGCTAGATCTCTAGTCCATCATTCACACTCATCCACAGTTTTTCAAAAATAAATTGCCAGGCTCTGCTAGTCTTTATTGGGGCAAAAAATGACAAGGACAACAGATCAACAAGCAGACCCTCAAAGATGATGGGACTATTAGTGAAATAGGCAGTCGACATAGTCAAGGATAGGCAACTGAATTGAGACACACGTCTTAAACCCCCAGAAACCTGGAATTGGGCACTCCATTGAAACAGGTGTTTCTTTTACTGTGCACCATTAAGCCTATTAGACAATGGAAACGAGGGTGAACCTTGGTTTTGTTGCTATGCAATGACCCAAAACTCCAGGCGATAAGGATTAAACACTCATTCGACCAATGGCATGTTTCAACACTAAACCTCGCTGATACACTATTCTTAGTTGGACCCAAAAATGACGTGTGTCGGCCTTTATCCAGAACATTAACTAAAGTTATTGGCACAGGTCACTATCATCAGACGACCCCCCCAAGCAAAAATTAATCTGATGTTATGGAAACCATTGCAATTTCTGTGTGAAGGTATGCGTTTTTCTAAATGGCACATTAATTGGAAATCACACATCAAGACAGTAGCAAAATAGACAAAGTCGAGTCCAATACAATGGAAAACTTGATTTCGACACATCTTCATGCTGTTGAACTGCAAACGATATGGACTTAGGTGGCATTGTGTATAACGAACATGGACAAGCACAATGATTTTA
>CASHTH010004313.1:0-55800 GCA_030341885.1 Geodia barretti
TAATAGACAGGCATAAACGTCAGTCGTGAACACTTTGACAAAAGTAGAAATACATGGATAAACATGTAAAGGGGGTTACACACATGTACCATGCCCTTCATAATTAACCCTCGGTGCACATGCGCAGCGAGGGTTACAGTAGTTGCTTTGTCTGTGTGTGTGTCGACTCTTATTCTGGCACTACAGGCTACGAGGCGGCCTGTTAGCGATACCAGCAGCTTCAGAACTACGCAGCCTGAAAAATAAACAGGCGATTTTCCTGAAACGACTGCGTTCGAGAGATGCCGTGAAAACAAGCGCAGTGCGCCGAGGGTTTGCACTACAGTGCTTTTCATTACCAGTAGAAGCAAGACCCCCTACTTGCCTATCTAGAGTGAATGCACTTTCTGTGAGCACACCGTTAATGAAGCATTACAATATTATTATTAGCACGCAGCTAGAGATAACTAAACACATCGTGCCATTGCAAAGATAGGAGAAACAAGATTGACGTCCACAGTCCACACGTGCGTGGGCTAAACTCGATCGTGGGATGTTTAACAAACAAAGCAAGTGCTCAAGTTAGAGGTAAAGTAGCCGCCCTACATACTTATTCTCTATCTACACCGAAGATCCCCATTCTTCGGACATTGAAAGCTGTTAGAGATTGAAAGAGAAGGTAAGTATATATAACATACACACAGGACTGGTAGATATAAGTTCCAGCAATAGCTAACCATCCACTGCCGTGTAACTCTCAAGGGGGAAATTATAAGAATGAACACTAATTAAGGCACAGTATGATGTCATGATGATGTATCTAAAAATCAGGTACCTAGTGCTGTTTACCCCGCTGGGCATGGTCACAAGATGATTTGCCTTAATTGACTAAAAATGAACAATCCCCATACACACCTTCTGTCACACTGTACACATGCACCATAGCTCCAACCAATAAGTATAATGACATCACCATTACATAATGGTCAGTAGTGTATAGGAAACGGTTTTTATCCTGGAAAGTAAGGAAGAGGTGTGTAGTTACATCCTGTGTGTCACAAGTGTATCATATTGATAGGGACAGGATAGTGTGTGAGCACATTATGTACAGATGTGTGTACAATCTGTATATTATACTGGACTGATTGTGTGTACAGGTCTCGGCATGGTTTTACTACAAAAGGAGCAAGACTATAAATGGAGTGTGGCTCTGGGTCTTCAGGGGCTAGGTGCTGCCAGGTACAAGATGCCTGCATAGTCAGTATAGCAGTGCACATTCTAGTTGGATGATGTAAGACTCAACCTCACCACACACACACACACAAGAAGCAGTATTATATCACTGACAAAAGAAAGCACGCACCATGTGACCAGCAAGAGTTTTGATTCACAAACCAATCGCATTCAACCAACACTACGTACATGCATGCATAGGCACACATCAACTTGTGCATCTATGCAACTCCCTCCTAAAAGTATGCCTGACCAGTGGGTATGTTTTCACTATGAGGTCATCATCTAGCACCACTCATAAAGAGTCATGTGTGTTATATACCAGTTATGTACAAGTGTGTACATACACAGATGGTGTGTCCACCCACAAAAGGGCAGGAGGTAGGGGGAGGGATGAAGGAAGGGGAAGAGGAAGGTGGGGGGAGGGACTCCTCCCAAGTTATCCAGCAGAATTCCTCAGTTTACAAACTGACATCTTAAACAGCCGCTAGTGTTTGTCTAGGACTGACTTTTACTTCCAGTGCAAGCTTTAATTAAGCCCGCCACAGCGCCACGTAATGTGGCAAGTACTCAGACAATCAGGAGGGAAATTTTCACCCGACAATATCAACAAAGACGATGAATAGAAACGAACACTGTGTCTTTGATGCACAGAGGAAGTGCCTGCACACATCTCATGCACCTTACTGACATGGCCTGTAAACCCCACCTCGTATGCATTAACCCACACACCTGTGTTGCCTTGCATGTGTTAGCTCCTAAAAGACCCTTCATGATCGTGTACTAGGCCGTTCTAGTATAATAGGGTATCAGTAACAGTCATTATTGGGAAGGGAATGTACATTATTATCAATTCCCTGATTCCTCCTCCGAGCAGTGTGTGTATACAGCGACCGGAACTGGTACATGTGATCGTGCTTCACTGGTTGACCTTTTACGGTAAAGTTGGACATAGCGGTCGTGGTTTCTGTGCCACAGTGTTTATCCACAGGTGGTCTCACAGTATTAATGTGTATAGACAGACAGACAGTGACTATAGGGAGTCAATTGGTTTCATCAATTCCGTTAAGTAAAAGTGCATATTATACCGCCGTGCATTTCGACTCTGTCGTAGCATTATGTTTTCACTCACAATCAGTATAATACAAATGTATATTTTGTTGGAATTTTACTACCAAGACGGAGGAATGTAACTGGAATGTACACAGAGTCAATTGAATGTCTTCTACCAACCAGTGTACATATGTACATAACTGCGGTCTACTCCACTTACACAGCGTTTGTTCAAGTAAGTATATAGACTATATACCGGAAGCAGCATTTCTTCGGCTTTTATTACAAACCACTGCCTTGTTTGTAGTGCTAACTAACAGTCGGAAGCCCATGCCCCTTGATTCACATGCACAAAGTTTACACAGCAGTTAAAACATGTCTTGTTCTTCCCGGGAACACTTTGTACCATCCACAGCCTGGCCAGGTAATACAATACATAGCCCCAGGTTGACATACAGATGTCTTTGACAAGGTTTGAAAGGTATGTACATAAACAAAAACGCTAATACATTAGTTGATGGGGGAAATACACACACAACATTATCAGTGACTGCTAGCATAAAATTCACACAAGTGCCTCTAGTGTCGCCACAAGAGCCTCTAGTGTGTTATTACAGGTCTTAGGCAAAGCATGGTTTAAGTTAGTGGGATCTACTGGAAAAGCATCCCATCGCGTCCAGTCAACCGTACGCACTCAAAACTACCTCTACAGGACTGTTGCTGATGCATGACATGCTGTACCTACAGATCAGATGTGAAGATGTTTCTACAATGGACTACTCCGGGGGTTAACTCTTGTGCTTTAGTAGCAAACTTTTTTGCATAGAGGTGGTGCAGCAATAAAAACTCCTGCTCACAAAATATTGTTTAAGAACTTTCACGGTTGACTCGTAAATAGTCAAAAAAGTTATCTCCCTCACGATTGTCCCACTACATATTGGTTATATAGTGTAGTGAGGAAGTGTGGTGAGGGAGTGTGGTGAGGTGTAAACTGACTGTTATGGAGTCTCCGAGAGCAGCCACGATGCCAATGTCTTTAGGTGTCAAGAGATGAGCTGTGGGGAATAAAATAAGACGGACATTCAATGAATTACGCGGAAATTAAGTAGAGAAAACAAATGTTACAAGGTCGTTACATTGTATGTATTGGTGTGGCACCGATACCAGTCAATGATGCAAAGGTCATGCCAGTACAATGCTGTGTGTCTGCCAGTCTGTGCAACAGACTCAATACTCAGTGCGACATATGCACGATCCACGCTCAGGACAAAAGAGCTTTCGACGGACGGGAGGCAAACACAGACATGACTCAGAGAGGGCTGGTTGCTGGTACACACCAGCCACGCTCACTCCCACTGGCCCACTGGTACTAAATGAACGTCTTTTCAGAAGCATGAAACATGCTCGCACACACACACCCCGCAACACACACACACACAGACATGCACACAAAGAACGGTCACATTCTTACCCTGAAAGCTAGCACTACCTCACATAGAAAGGCATCCCTATACACACACACCGCACCCACGTGTTACTTCCTGTCAGTAGGTGCACAGTACGCACCCTCTGTCACATGACAAAGAGAATCTGCTGTTAGGCACTCTCCTAAGACCCTCAAAGAACCCCTGATCATACATAGGTGACAGACCTCAGCATGCCTTTTTAGGTCAAGCTGGTAAAGGTTTGGGGTACCACAGGAAATAAGTCAGGGCAACCAAGCAGGAGGGGATTCCCCTGGTTATTAAGTGGGGTATATAGTCACAAAAGCAGGGAGGAAGAGGAGGTAGGGTCAGGATATTGGGATGTAGTGTGTGGGAATGAGGATGGAGGCTTTAGTTGTGAGGTGTCCTCTCCTGACAGAGGGAGCAGGGTTGCCAAGGATACAGGAGGCACATCATGCTCCAACTTCCAATTGAGGTCACAATGTTCAAGAACACATCCGATGCCAATCAGGAGGCTTTCAGACTGACACACTAGCCATTGACAGTACACTGGTTTAGGCATAATACAGCACCTTGGTGAAGATAAAAAATTTGGCTCTACTATAATATTTGCATACGTACGCATATATAGTGAGGCTAATATATCAACCTACATTGTAATAGGTATAATATTAGACTAAAAATAGCTGCATTCGATCAGTCACCAGTATGGCAGCAGTCACTCCTCTATAGCGGACACAGATGGTAGTCACAGCATACATACATAGATCCCCACTGTTCATACCAACTATGAAATTATATTTATGTGAGGGCATTATGTAGTGTTACGATGGGATTGTAACTGATACGTGTAGTGCTAATCACTCCCTCCGAGTATATCCGATAAATTGCACACTATAAAGGGGCAGACAACTTACTCAGTGCTATATATAAACTACTGCAACTCCATACATTTCATTGCCATGAGCTGCTTGGGAGTATATTATGACAGCCATGGTATAAACAGCTGGGACAAGGAAAGACAGTATATAAAGCAGCCAGCGTTCCTTGGGAGTATATGACAGCTATGGTATAAACAGCTGGGACAAGGAAAGACAGTATATATATACAGCAGCCAGCGTTCCTTGGGAGTATATGACAGCTATGGTATAAACAGCTGGGACAAGGAAAGACAGTATATAAAGCAGCCAGCGTTCCTCAATACGACATGTTTATACATGATAATCCCATGTGTGATGACACCACCATAATGCTGCAAAGGAAACTGATTTCGAGGAAAATGGAGATACCTATCACGTATACATACATACCTACCACGTTAATACATATCACGTTCATACATATTGTTGCTGGGAAAATCCGGAACCTACAAAATCCCCCGATACATCAAGTGTACTGCTGGATCTATAGTGTGGTCGTAAACAAATGATCTCAGTTACACAACTGCAGACAATACGACACATACATAATATAAACAGAGCCAATAATAGTGAGAGAGATTCCTCTTGTACCTAATTGATTCCCATTCCAGTCACTCCTACTCACAAACTAAAATAGAAAAACTTCCATTTACCTAAAAATCCCCCAAACCCCAATTGCACTCTATGTATTATACATACACATGGTAAGGTTTTCCCAAATAGACATTATGGCGGGTATTGTATGCACATACGTTCTTTCGCAAAACAAATTTCGTTAGAGAATGTTAATTGGGCTAACATCCACCACCCATGATTGAAACTAACTCGGTGTTAACGCCCAAGTTAAATAATGACATCATCAAAAATGACATCGTTGAAAATTCCAAGGCCAGACTGTCGACATGGCAAAATGCCCAGGGAACGTAAGGTTGTAGTATAGCGGTATAGGCGGGCAAAGGATGGGATACGTCAACATTGGATGCTTTTGAGCTTACAGACAGAATACACACATGGTAGTTTCACTAGCCTTAGCACTACAGCCCCCTACCACTTGCGTAGGTTTAAAGATAAACGTAAGTTCCCCTGGCAAGACATGTTCTTTTTGACTAGTAGCTTATGCACATGTAAAACACACACATGTACATAATACAGGCTAAAACGGCCTGACACACCACATCTGACAATTCACCTTACAACAAACACAACCTATTATTAGGCTAGTCCATGTAGAGTACGACATTTGAGTGCTATTGAGCGTTTTTTACAATTATGCGCACAGTACACTTACACATTCATAATATATAGAGCAATTCAGAAGACTAGGAAGACACAATACGGTCGCCAATAACAACAACTAGTCACAATGCTACTTATGTACATACAAGGATTATGTGTGTGGAGTAGACACGTACGTACCTGATGTGGCAGGTTTCCAATCTCGTATCTCACAATCCTCTTTAGTAAATTCACAACCGTGGCACTAAAACGAGTGAAGATAGAACGTGAGGTGTAAATGCATAATAATAATAGAGGTAAAGTTTCAGAGGATAAAAATTTCAATTTTAGAGGGCAAACAATCTGTGATCTGTTTTCATGAATCTTTTCCCCTTGGAATTTTTTCTGCCATGCTTATAAGCGACACTCGTACCTGTTAGAGCCAACGTGCTGCTGCTCCACTGTCCCGCGAGGTATTGCGACGTTTTTCCTAGCACTAACGTTCAGCTAGTGACAGTGCAATTTGTACTTTGAACTTCAATGAAAACGGGAGAAAACGGGCAAGGTTTACAAATGCGGGTGAAACCTGCCACACCCCTACGGCGTCCGCGCATAAAATTAACGGCGTGTAATCGGTTAAGCATGGTAATTATGTACATGGAGCATTAAAATTGGCAGAAATACATCACATGGTCTAATACCTTCATGTAAATCAAACTCACACTTAGTGCCATCGCCGAGAAAGTCGGTTCAGGTGGACTTGTCATGCTCTGGATGGTGCGGTTCCACATGTCAATATACTCTATAACGAGAGGAGGTGTACCCATTATTATTGCCTGATTAGTTCATTAATGTATCTCGCACATTATTTATTACCACGATCAAACCTACACATAAAAACCATCCCTCTAGTTATGTGCGATACCACAATTAACAAACTGGACGATTACAACGGAGATTAGACATACGTGGGTTCACAACTATTACAATACTGTGCAGTGTGACTGTATATAACTGAGAGTGAAAGACGCCTGAGCGGGTCTAATCAGACTAAGATCAACATTCAGATTACCCGAATAATACACGACAGGTTTCAGGTACACAAACACATGTAATCGGAAACAGAACTTGAAAGACACGGCGCATTACATCACTAAGTACGGTAGTACATATAGGGAATATCACAGGTTATCCTGCATTATGCCCATATAATTATTTGATATAGATAGCCATCCATGTGTCTATTATCATTATATTATTAAGCTTGTGAACACCGTGGTTAGGACATCGATCAATGCGCACACAGGCTGGCTGCTTGCTGGTTTAGGCACAGGATCGTTGATACAGGGATGCCCTCCCTGAAGTTGTAATCTATTGCATATGTATTCATGCAATTCTCGATATGGACATAATGGATCGTATTCACAATCACATGATATTGCTTAGACGTGGCGTAACCACATGACGCGATCCCTCAGAACACTCTCCCCTACTGCTCCATATGCAACCTTTCTTGTCAACTAAACAACAGCAAAACCTGCGTAGGTCGAAGTCCATGGGTACATTCTACACGCCACTTCTAATCTGGTTACAAACATGGGTGGTATTCAACCTAGTCCAGTATAGCAACTTGCACCTATCACAATTTGGTTTTCAGGATTAGCGCTGCACGTGTAAAGCTGCAGGGATTTTTTTTTACAATCCAGATTGTAAATCGCTGTGTAAATGCGACTAATTTTCATGTAAAGTGCCCTCTAGAGTTCATCCATGCAAGCAGTCGGATGGCGGTCGGATTTGCTTCATATCCTGAATGTACAGTACCCACGTATCTCTGTTTCCCATTCCCTCAGCTCCAGGGACTAGGGACGTAGTCCACCGACCCTGAGTCATGACGGGGAAACGATCTGATGTAGTTTCTCTTCAAGAGAAACGGGAATATGAAAATGCCAATTACGTGAGGCACAGTTGAGGTCACATGCACTCTTAGCTCAGCGTTTATAGTTTGAAGTTTGAACAAGAGACTTTACGGGAGCGAGTATTCACAACAATAAAGGTGCTGCATGTAAAACTGAACATTGTGTTACTGTTGAGAGATACAACAATACCTCCAAAAGTGGAATGCCACATATGCTCACATCTGGTGTTTCTCTATCCGCCTCTGAGGTTTTTGTGCCGGCAAACCCCACATGGTTGTTGGTTTTGCTTCATCTGCTGTGCGTACTCATGTAGCGTGCCTCCCAAAGATGACACATGTACTCTGTCTCTCCCTGTATCTAGGTCACTGCAATGCTAGCTACCTCCCCTCCCCCTAGATTACATAGGCTCTGGGACACTGCCTACAACACGCAAACTAAACAACAAAGTCACAATGATAAGCAAAGGCAAACATGACTACAGGTATGAACTAGTGCATGCAACCACACCCACTAGCCTCACAGCTCTCTTGGATGGCAATGCTTCCATGCTCTCGGTAAGTATTATGGCTGCAGACATAACTACACCACGTGGATTGCATGACACAACAGCGTCCTCATCAATGGGTGTGTGAATTGTTACCTCTCATGCTCTCATCATCATCAGCCAGGGAGCAGCTAGCGGTCAGAACCGCTACCAGTGCTATCAGCAACGCGCGTGACATCACTTGCCGGTACGTAAGGCTGGGGAGTGGGAGGGAATGAAGGGGAATAGTCGGTGCAAAACAAACATAAGCGGATTTGTTGGGAGCGAGTGTGACCGTTTGTTTGTCAACGCAAGCAAGGCACGCGGAGAAATCCCTGCTAGTGTTTCTCACCTTACACCGGACGAGGGAGAACTTACAACAACAAGCCTGCAAAGACCCCGACGGAACTGCTACGGGTAACTAGTTCCAGTCCTCCGAACAGCTTTTTGGCCAGTCATGTGACACTGCTGCCAAGCTAGCTAGCCTAGCCCCGCCCTCTTCTCTGCTGGAGAGAGATTTTCTGCAACGTGGCTGGGCTATGTTTAGTAACACATGACGTCATCATAGTGGCTATTTTACCGCACGCCGGGTATTGCATCAGTTCAGTTTTTGAGAGAGAGAGATCAATCGAGAGTCAGCCAGCGGAAGATCGCTTTTCCCCTTCCCCTAGCGTACTTTAATGTGTAAGTTGTCGATCGGCAGTGTTTAAACATTGAGAGAGAGAATTTTTAGCCCAGTCTTCGCGTGTGTAGTCTAGATATTGCTACAAATGGACAGATCCTTACGAGCGTACCCTCTGTATGTCACTTCAGATATGGACGGTAGTCTACTGAACGAACTGGAGTTCTTCCCTCCCACGAATAAGTCCGCCAACAGCGTAGCCGGTGCTGGTGCTGCCCAGTCCAGCAACTTTGGGCAGAGCGGCCTGGGGCTGTACCAGAACGAGGAGTCGGTCGACTTTTCCTCGTGGCTCCCAGACGTCTTCAGCAGCGTCGGCGAGGTGCCCACGGCCGTTGTAGCCGTCCCGTCTCCCCAGACAGTCGCCACCGGCCCGACGAGTGCCCGACAGAGCTACCGCGAGGCACCTACGACCACTACGAGCGGAGACGTCGCCGCTGCCGCATTTTCGTCCTCCTTTGGCAACTTCTGCTCCCCGCCCACTCCGCAACAACCGCCAAACCACAACTCCCGGATCAACATGTACGACACTGAGGGCTCCGGAGCTGTGGGTGGGATCTCCCTACCCCACTCCCAAACCACTATCACCAGTCTAACTGACCCAACCTCGCTCCTTCTCCCTGACTCCCTCGTGGGGACGAGACCAGCCCCGGGCAAGGCATCCAAGAAATCGTCCAAGAAAAAGACGCCCGAGAAGGACACGAGGGAGTACCGGGAGAAGCGAGAGAGGAACAACGTTGCCGTGAGAAAGAGTCGGGAGAAGAACCGGGTCCAGATCATGGAGACCCAGCAGCGGGTGAAGGACCTTGAGGACGAGAACTCGGCCCTCCAGTCAAAGATCACGCTCCTGTCCAAGGAACTCAAGGTGCTCAAGGACCTCTTTGCCAGTGCGGGGGTGAGCCAGCCGGCTTCCCTCTGCCTCAAATCAGAGCCCGACAACTGAAGGAGTGAGGTGTCTTTGAGTGTGAAGGGAGAGAGCACCTATACCCAACCCCCTATCCCCCTCCCCCCCAACCACCTCGCATCGGCAATGGGAGCTAACGTTAAGTAACCCATGGACAATCGATACTGGACAACGGAAACGGATATTTTCGGTGGCGATGAAGCTGTTTTCTATTGGCTGCTATATTAGCAGGTTTTGTGCGCTTTCGAGCTCTATATTTCACCCACTCATCTCTTATTGGTCTCATCCTCTCCCCCTAATTTTTGTAACTCCATTTTCTTTGGTGTTCTTCTTGTCCTTGTAGAGAGTTCTATTTGTGGAATGTATTCTATTTATAGCCAAAGCTACCCTGGCTCTAAACTTAGTGTAGCACTATAGATGGTATATTGCTATGACCTCACCCATAGAATATTTGTCACTACAGCAAACTATGTATTATAGTCATTCTGTTGCCAGCCGCAATCAATAATAAACCGCCATATATATATTATATATATCACCCTTCTGATCATACATATAAAATTTTGTTATTGAGAAGATGATACGAACAGTTTTTTAGCACAGCACCACATTTTAGAGCGTAAACTTGAGAAAGTTCCTGAATTTGTGCGCCTGCTACATGGTCGATATTGAGAGGGTTTCTCTCACTAATCAAGGAGACCCACTAGTGACAGTGGTGGGGAGGATGGGCACGGAGAAAGTCTGCGCTGCGTTGATGAGACCTTGGATCGTGACGTCTCCAAGAGACTCCGTGTCTTCCTGGCCAGACGACATGGCAGGGACGAGGGACCCGGTCGATAATGATGGCTGGGTGACCCCGAGTTGATTGAGAGGTAATGAAACCGAGGTAGTGTTTACAGAGGTCACTGGTAGAGTGTCTCCCTTGTTGGCAGCTATCATCATCTCAGGCACCACGTTTAGTCCTCGTAGGCCAGGGGCTTCCCCAAGGCCTGCCACCACCACACTCTGGTACCGAGGAACTGCTCCACCACCACGGACGATGCTGGTACTAACAACATCACTCGTACTACCAGTGGTAGCAATAGTAACAACATCACTGATACTGGCTAAAGGCCCAGTGCTCGTTAAAGGTTGATAAATGAGGGGCAGTGTATGTGGGAGGGAGCCAATGATGGGTGGATCGGGGGACTTCTGCGGACTCTCTTTCCCACGGAACCTCCCACTGTAGCCCCTGCACCTCTTGACGGCATGTCTGTGCCGTGACTCGTGCATATATTTCTGAGTATATATAGGACATGTGTATGATTATAGGAAGAGGTGTAATAATGTGTGAATATATCTAATAGGAATCCCGCGGAATGGATAGTGGGCTATGTAAAGGAAATCCCTCAGGAAGGCAAGCAATTCTCGAGATATTATCTATGATGGTCCCACAGACTGGCCACGTGCATGCATATAAGACAGGCTGTTTGTACAGCAGTTTGACACACACAGGTGTTGGTGTTGGGAGGCGGCAATAATACTCCAAAGCCAGCTACAAATTTGAGGAACCTCCTTCATCACAACACTTAATGCCTTGGAATTTCGGGGCCACCTCAAACCAAAAACCGTTTGTATATTTGTACAATGTGTGTGCCCACCTGTCTCTGTTTAGGTATCTTTCCTTCAGCCTCCAGCTTGGCCCTGGCCTGCCTCCTCTTGAGGATCCGGTGGTACTGCTTGGCATTCACGTAGAGTGGCTCCTCCTCAATGCCCTCGCCATTCGGGAGACGGGACAGGGAGAGCAGGGCAGTCGCCAGGTTAGGCAGCACCTAATGTGTCCATTCACACAGTGAAACCTCTGAAAAAGGCTCTTTATAAAAGACGCTGTTTTTCTGCATCACCCTAACACAGTAGTACTTACAGTAGTGCACGATCACCTGAGTTAGGGATGTCTCTGAATAAAGGACACTTTTGGGTGTATCCAAAGTATTTAGAGGATTCAATGTACATACATGTCATCAGTACAATTAGTACACGCTAGGAAGTGAGTCACATAGAGAGTGGAAGATGAGCAGGGATGTGGAAAAGAGTGGATGAGACACTTTCCACAATCACAGAGGGATGGAATAGGAAGTGAGGGTACGATACTCAGGACACACTATAATAGTTAAGGATGCTGTAGGGTCTAAGGGTGGGATGTGCATAAAGGAAGTTGCTTTGGGAGGTTCACAGTTGTGACACTTAGGAAAAGAATGGGAAGGCTGAGGGGAACCATTTTAAGGGGGTACCGTGAGTTTTGAAAGGGAAAGCGTGTTTCAGTTTGCATTTGAGGCAGTTGTGAGGGTAAACACGTGAGGGGTAAAGTCTCGGGTAACATTATCTCACCTTCCCCGTCACGCCAGTGGTGGAGGGGGAGCTGGCTGCAGTGTCAATACCGAGAGCAGTGGCCAGCTGGGCCGTCAGCAGAGAGGTGACTGCAGACTGCTGCCCAGGCTGGTCCCCTGTGGCTGTTTGAGTCTCTACTGATCCCTGCTGCTGCTGCTGCTGCCGCTGCTGTCTCAGCTGGGAGAGGAGGTCACCTGATGTGAACGGAGTGTTCAATAACGAGGAGGAAGAGGAAGAGGAAGAGGGGGGAGGATGGAGTTGAGTGGTGGGTGTTGTTGAAGAGGTAAAGGGGACAGTGGCGGTTGAGGTGGAAACGTCCTGTAGTTGTTGCTGGATCTGTGTGGCCACATTGGCCGCCTGAAGCTGTGTCTGGAGCACCTGAGACAACACAGCACCCAATGAAGATGGTGAGCGTATTTTACCCGTTATAAATCGAGGCAGAGGGGAAAGCTCACCTGCAACAGGCTCTCTGAAGACTGGGGGTAAAAGTTTGAAGTGTCAGTGATTTGGGACTGGATGTCGGTGCTTCCCAGGGAAGATACTCCAGTGGTCTCCATGGGAAACAAACACACGAAGGTCGCCGCCGCTAAGGGAAGAGTGCGTGCTAATTAGAGTCAGGTTTACTTAGTTCTTATGCGCATGCGTAAGAAGGGGGTGTGATCGACCGTCATCGATCATGTCGCTATCGATATCAGACGTAGAGAGAGAGCTAGATCCAGGAGAGGGAAATGGTACATTGGGAGACAAGTCCAGCCCGCCCGATAGCGAAGAGATATCGCCAGTGGACGCAGTGAAGCTCCAAGCGGAAGGAGATGTGGAGTTAGTGGTCGAGGAGGACGCTTACAGCGGAGATGAAGATCACACGTTGCTCATCGCCGTCCACTCCAAGCAGGCTGGAGGCGGTGGGAAGAAGGGCGCTTCGTTACTAAGTGCTGAGACTCTGTTCGAGCGCGACTCCTGGAGATACAGATACACCAGGCGTGGTCTGGTGGTAGCTGGGCTGGCGCTGCTTTTGGGGCTAGTGACTGCTTCCATCACCCTCATAACTCTCTCTCCTAGCTGTCCAAGCACCTCTTGTACTGCTGAGTTGCCAGCCGAAGAACTCCTGTGGTGGCAGAAGACGGTTATCTACCAGGCTTACCCTCGCTCGTATCAGGACAGCAATGGAGACGGAAACGGTGACCTGAACGGCATCAGGAGTCGACTGGACTACTTCACCGATATCGGTGTCGGGACGGTGTGGCTGAACCCAATCTACCCCTCCCCTCACATGGACAACGGCTACGACATATTCAACTACACCGACATTGACCCGCTCTACGGAGACTTGCAGGACTTCAAGGATCTCCTGGAGGACATGCACAAGAAGGGACTCCACATTCTGCTGGACTTTATACCCAACCACACTTCAGAGGATCATCCGTGGTTCAAAGAGAGTCGCAGCAGTCAAAACAGCTCCAAGAGGGACTGGTACTTATGGGCTGACGGTAAAGACGGCGGTCCACCGAACCACTGGATCAGCGTGTTTGGAGGCAGCGCCTGGGCCTATGACGACGTCACAGGGCAGTACTACTACCATGCATTCGGAGACTTCCAGCCAGACCTCAACTACCGGAACCCAGGGGTACAGGAGGCAATGAAAGACGTGATGAAGTTCTGGTTGGACCTCGGTGTGGACGGGTTCCGGGTGGATGCCGCCATCTTTCTACTGGAGGATTTGCGAGCTGAGGAATGAGACGAGAAATCCCGCCTTCCCTCCCGGGAACTGCACCACCAACATAACCAGTCGTGACTGCTACAACTCACTGGTCCACAACCTAACGACCAATTACGAAGGGGTTCACGGGGTGATTCGCGGCTGGCGGGAGGTCCTGGACTCCTACTCGAGCCAGGGTCAGGCGAGGGTCATGGTGGGAGAGGTGTACGACCCTGTGGACCAGGTGGTCACCTACTACCAAGACCAGTTTGACTTCCCCTTCAACTTCATCCTCCTCGGCAACTACAACTGGACGGGGACTCGGGTGAGCCAACTCGTGTCCGACTGGCTCGACAGCGTCCCCGAGGGAGCGTGGTCCAACTGGGTCCTAGGGAACCATGACAACTCGCGGATCTCGTCCAAGGCCGGGGTCTACCTGGCGAGAGCTCTCAACGTCCTCCTACTGACACTACCAGGGACACCCACCACCTACTATGGGGAGGAGATCCTAATGACAGACGTCTACGCCCCTCCTCCGGAGAGACACGACGTGTCTGGTGAGGACAGAGACAAGGAGAGGACTCCAATGCAGTGGGACAACAGTACCAACGCAGGGTTCACCTTCCCAACCAGCAAACCCTGGCTCCCACTGGCCACCAACTACTCCGTCTATAACGTTGAGGTGGAGACTAACAACACTCTCTCGCCCCTCTCTCTCTACCGACAGCTTACTGAGCTGCGCTCCACCCACCCCGCCCTCCAGTACACCGGCTACCAGACCGTCTTCAACTCCACCGACGTATTTGCCTACCTGCGCTCTGCCAACGCTGCCGGCGAGATTCTGGTGGTGATTAATTTCTCAGAGAAGGAGACAAAGGTGGACGTGAGTGAGGGAGCCAAGCTGGAGGAGCCAGTCGTTCTCCTGTCCAGCAATCTCAACCGCACGGGCAGCATCAGTCTCAGTGACGTGGAGCTGCTTGCGGGAGAGGCTCTTCTCATCAAAAGTAGCACCGACTGCTTTTAGACTTTTTCATCAATATTTATTTAATTTCATGTCATTATGTTTTCAAGGTCATGAAAATGTGTGGTGTCATGGAGTAATGGTGTGACAGATAACTAGTACAGACGTATAATTAATATCAAAAATCGCGCCATTTGGACTACTAAGGTTAGCTCGCTCCCGCTGGCAATAATGTGCAGCTCTCAAGTGACTTTTTCATGGTTTGCAAAGTGTATTGCTTCATCACACACAGAGGATAGGGTTAAATATTGAAGTCTGCGATAATAATTATGACATGTTCAGGTTAGTATATGTAGATAACCTGTGATTGGGGTAGTACTGTTCTGAATCAGATTAGGTAATCATGATAATGAAGGTCACTAGATGTACACCACCTTTGAGTGCTGCGGGTCGTATGAGACATCCTGTGTGCCCTCTATATACATGTGAAGCAACATCAGAAGTGTGCTACTCTGCATGTACTTAACTTACTGCGGGGTATCTGCTGATCACGGCGGCGATTAGCCAACATCATGTCAATGAACGGCTGGAGAGAACCAGCTGCAACTGCAAGCTCAGAGGAGGCCCCTTGGGCTGTGGTGGTGTGGGTGTGAAGATTCGATCATAATCTCTTGAAAAATAGCAATGCAGTCCTAAACCTCTCTTTCGTGGCAAAAAAACTTTTACTACCAACTAATACGTATGATGGGTATATATACCTTTAACGTTCGGTGACTCCTTCTCTACATGCATTATGTGGAGAGATATATCAGACTGATGTAACAACACAGCAGTATATATATATACCCTCTATACATACCCTTGGAGTGCTTCAAACTCCCATCATAGTTGCCACCTGAAAAGAAGACACAGCAGAATTACATAAAAACGCCATATAACTTTTCCTCCTCTAGTGCAAAGGAGAGTTTGCTGTGGAGAGAGTTCACCACGAGCAGGTCAGTGATTGGTGAAGGTATGCTGAGAGGTGCACTAGGCTATACATGCTCATGGTGGCTAAGTTGGTAAACGTTTCTTTGCCAAAAAGCTAACCCTTGCTGAGGTAGCAAAACAGGGAAGTTTACTCAATATTCATAGTGATTCTAGTTTTCTAAATAGCGCGCCCTCCCTCATATATATGCACCTGTAAAAACTGTCTGTCTAAACTCCTGTTCAAACGCCACCCACTTCTAGAGTACGAACCTTGTTCCGCCATGTGTCATCAGCTCCTCTATCTGTGACCAGTATAGATTGCCGGGCAATGAAATCGTTTTTCAAAACGCACTATATACGCACACCCGTCAGATAACCACATGGTCATTGTTTTAGAGCCAGCTAATTTATCACTAAGTATGGTAGTATTAGTGGCGTTGATAAGGCCACCCTACCTTGAGAGATGCCTACTGTTCCACTACAGTAAGATGACCAGCTCTGCCATTCATCACTTCACTGGTTGACACCGGGTGAAAATCTCTCAAAATCTGAGATTCTCTCTTTGCTCTTTGCCACACTTGTTCTGCTAGCTCACATCAAGCGATGAGGTGAAAACGCAGGCTTGCACTCTGAAGACCATGTTAACAAATGTCAAATGTGGTATATACTACGTACGTACACCGAGAGAGGAAGTGATCTGCCCACCCCCTGCCTGCCCACTTCCTTCATTCTCTGCAGATGTGCTCACTATCGTGAATAAGCACAAGATTGAGGCAGTTGCTGATGAGTGTCATGTGCGACAATACATGTAACTTGCTCAATTAAGCAAGGTAAACCCCTCTCTACCTTTGAGATCGTCAGGCCGCATACAGTTAACGTGAAAGGCCACAGATCAGCACTGTCTGTGTTGACAAATAGTAAAAGGGAGCTCTGTTCACAAAACTGACTCTGTTCGGTAATTATGAGAGTGTGTACATACAAGCGCATGTGTAGCTACATACTGCATCTCCTACAAAGCGATGGTAAAGAGGACTGGGTTTTGAAGTGATAACACCAGAGAATTCCATACACTACGCCAGGAGATATGGGCCGGTACCCCAGTTAGCAGTGGCTGGTCACTGTCAGAGACAACTCCGTCTCCAATTTTATATTCCATCTCAGCCCAGTGACATTGTACATATCTCGTCCGGTAGGGAAGTTTTCGTTGCATTCTACTGCTACATGGAAGTTTTCTTGCTTCATAATTGTTCAAAAACTAGTCTACAATACTTAGATACGACAAATTTGACTGCAAACTTTTGCTATAATCAATGTGTAATAGATGGTCGATTCAGCTGTGCTTCCTTTAATATGCTTGAAAAAAGTACAAAAGCTAGGGCACCTTATTATCCACAGTGAAGTTTTCGTTGCATTCTACTGCCACATGGAAGTTTTCTTGCTTCATAATAGTTCAAAAAGTATCGCAATTACTTAGATACAACAAATTTCACTGCAATCTATTGCTATAATCAATGTGTAATAGATGGTCGATTCAGCTGTGCTTCCTTTATATGCTTGAAAAAAGTACAAAAGCTAGGGCACCTTATTATCCACAGTGAAGTTTTCATTGCATTCTACTGCTACATGGAAGTTTTCTTGCTTCATAATAGTTCAAAAAGTATCGCAATTACTTAGATACAACAAATTTCACTGCAATCTATTGCTATAATCAATGTGTAATAGATGGTCGATTCAGCTGTGCTTCCTTTAATATGCTTGAAAAAAGTACAAAAGCTAGGGCACCTTATTATCCACAGTGAAGTTTTCATTGCATTCTACTGCTACATGGAAGTTTTCTTGCTTCATAATAGTTCAAAAAGTATCGCAATTACTTAGATACAACAAATTTCACTGCAATCTATTGCTATAATCATGTGTAATAGATGGTCGATTCAGCTGTGCTCGTTAATATGCTTGAAAAAAGTACAAAAGCTAGGGCACCTTATATCCACAGTGAAGTTTTCGTTGCATTCTATGCTACATGGAAGGTTTCTTGCTTCATAATTGTTCATAACTAGTCTAGATCCACAAATTTCACTGCAAAAATTTGCTATAATCAATGTGTAATAGATGTGCGATTCAGCTGTGCTCGGTTTAATATGCTTGAAAAAAGTACAAAAACTAGGGCACCTTATTACCCACAGTGAGGATTCGTTGCATTCTACTTGCTACATGGAAGTTTTCTTGCTTCATAATAGTTTCAAAAACTATGCAACATTACTTAGATACAACAAATTTCCACTGCAATCTAGTGCTATAATCAATGTGTAATAGATGGTCGATTCAGCTGTGCTTCCTTTAATATGCTTGAAACAAAGTACAAAAACTAGGGCACCTTATTATCCACAGTGAAGTTTCTTTGCATTCTACTGCTACATGGAAGTTTTCTTGCTTCATTATAGCTCAAACACTAGTCTACAATACTTAGATACAACAAATTTCACTGCAATCTATTGCTATAATCAATGTGTAATAGATGGTCGATTCAGCTGTGCTTCCTTTAATATGCTTGAAAAAAGTACAAAACTAGGGCACCTTATTATCCACAGTGAAGTTTTCGTTGCATTCTACTGCTACATGGAAGGTTTCTTGCTTCATAATTGTTCATAAACTAGTCTAGATACCACAAATTTCACTGCAACATTTGCTATAATCAATGTGTAATAGATGGTCGATTCAGCTGTGCTTCCTTTAATATGCTTGAAAAAAGTACAAAAACTAGGGCACCTTATTATTCACAGTGAAGTTTTCGTTGCATTCTACTGCTACATGGAAGGTTTCTTGCTTCATAATTGTTCATAAACTAGTCTAGATACCACAAATTTCACTGCAAACATTTGCTATAATCAATGTGTAATAGATGGTCGATTCAGCTGTGCTTCCTTTAATATGCTTGAAAAAAGTACAAAAACTAGGGCACCTTATTATCCACAGTGAAGTTTTCGTTGCATTCTACTGCTACATGGAAGTTTTCTTGCTTCATAATAGTTAAAAAACTATCAACATTACTTAGATACAACAAATTTCACTGCAATCTATTGCTATAATCAATGTGTAATAGATGGTCGATTCAGCTGTGCTTCCTTTAATATGCTTGAAAAAAGTACAAAAGCTAGGGCACCTTATTATCCACAGTGAAGTTTTCGTTGCATTCTACTGCTACATGGAAGTTTTCTTGTTTCATAATAGTTCAAAAACTATCAACATTACTTAGATACAACAAATTTCACTGCAAACTTTTGCTATAATCAATGTGTAATAAATGGTCGATTCAGCTGTGCTTCCTTTAATATACTTGAAAAAGTACAAAAGCTAGGGCAACTTATTATCCACAGTGAAGTTTTCGTTGTATTCTACTGCTACATGGATGTTTTCTTGCTTCATAATAGTTCAAAAACTAGATTCAGCAAATTTCACTGCAATCTATTGCTATAATCAATGTGTAATAGATGGTCGATTCAGCTGTGCTTCCTTTAATATGCTTGAAAAAAGTACAAAAGCTAGGGAAACTTATTATCCACAGTGAAGTTTTCGTTGCATTCTACTGCTACATGGAAGTTTTCTTGCTTCATAATAGTTAAAAAACTATCAACATTACTTAGATACAACAAATTTCACTGCAAACTTTTGCTATAATCAATGTGTAATAGATGGTCGATTCAGCTGTGCTTCCTTTAATATGCTTCAAAAAAAGTACAAAAGCTAGGGCACCCTATTACCCACAGTGAAGTTTTCGTTGCTACATGGAAGTTTTCTTGCTTCATAAACTAGTCTACAATACTTATATACCACAAATTTCACTGCAAACTTTTGCTATTATCAATGTGAAGCTCTGTTGGTGTCTCAAAGGCTACCAAATGAATCAAGGTTTGATTTCCGCCCACAAGGGAGCCGATGGTCTAAGAGTAGTCAGTGAGAGCTCCTGACAGGACAAAGGCTGGGTGGCTCCTCCAGCTAGCTTGGCTCTTCAGCAAATAAGCAGACGGTCTAGGCATGGTTGCGCATGCGTAGAGAATTATCTGCGGTAGCTAGCTAGCTAGCTAGCTAGCTATGGAGTTTGTTCGTTCTTCTGACGATTTCTGTGCCGGGTACCTGCAAGAAGACAGCGACCTCGAGTTTTCAGACTGCTCCGAGGACGTCAGGTATTTTGCATTAGCACTAACTAGAACATTCCGTCGTAAAGTGTTCCACACCGGCATTTGTTCCAAATAATGCGCGCCATCGTTTGCTCCGTGGCTAGCTGGCTGTGTGCTCGCCCGCTTTGCAGACCAGAGTGTAGCAGCTTAGCCTTTTTCTTTCAGAGCGAAGATGCGTAATATTCCAGTAAGGAGGCTCATCACATCAGTAGAATGAATGCAAGTAAATACACTTCCGTCATGCAGTTCAGATGAAGAGAGACGGAGAGCAAGGAAGAGGTGTGGTGTGCCTGCTGTCAGGCCACCTCGAGGAGGAGGAGTAGGTGGGGAATGGAGTGAAGATGAATTTGAGAGAGACATGGAGAGTGAGCTGATGTGTGTCCTACAGACTGTGACCTCTCCTGATGCCCTCACTGCTGCTGTATCTCCGCCAGGTATGATGTGAGTGAAGGGAGTCTTCTACGACACCTCATTAGAGTCCGTTGCTGTTGCATTTTTTCTTAAAATAACCCATGTGTAGTTTTGTGAGAAAATGCAAGCTAGTTTTTATTTCCTAAATAGGGAATGATGATTTGTTATCTTACAGGTCAAATTAAGGGCAGGAGTAGAAAAAGAAGACAGCTTCAAGCGCCGAGGCCAGAGAGTAGGCCCCTGTCATTAGAACCCAGTTCCAGTGGGGGTGATAAGGAGGGGGAGGAGAGAGCATCAGTGATCAGGGAGCCAAAGAGGGAGAAGAAGAGAGAGGAGGAGAGGGAGGGGGAGAGAGAAGAGGAGGGGGAGAGGGAGGGGGAGGGGGAGAGGGAGGAGAGGAACAACTCGACGAAGCTGGTACCTACTACGACAAGCTATACTTTGAAACCAGCAGTAGTGAAGATGATGATGATGAACCAGGCAATGACGGAAATAACAAGGTACCTATACCATACTGCATGTAAATCAGGATATTTGAAAGACTTATGTACCCTTGCCGTAAAAAAGTCAAATCATGATGATTTTGTGGCCTGTCTCGAATACTGTAAACCTATTGAGTGCATGCTAATGCGTATGAAACTAATGACTGCCGATAATGTATTTTGAGTGAATCTTACTATCCCATGGTGAATGTGTGTGTTGGAGCAGGGGAAGGAGAGGAAGAGGGTGTCAGAGGAGGAGAAACGGAGTCAGCGACAGAGGCTGACTGACGAGGAGCTGTTCTATGATCCTCACATGGACGAGGAGGACGAGCAGTGGGTCAAGAGACAGAGAATGGCCTACCACAACGGTCAGTACCCCTGTACCACAACGGTCAGTACCCCTGACCACAATAGTCAGTATGTAGCTCCAACCTGTCGTCTTTCCCCCTTATTACTTTGCTTCATGTGGTGTTGTGGTGTTAGTTTACCCTCCCCCCAAATACTGTTTGCAGGTTTTTGTACACAGGACATAACCTCCCACTTGAGTGAAACATTTAGGAACATTTTAATTCAAATCCCCAAATTTTACATTGCATGGTGTGCGTGCTTACCTCAAGAGACAGTGGTCACGATGTGTGCAACCACAGCAGTCAGCCAGTCTATAGTCATTCTCTATATATATATATATATATAGAATAGCTACCACAATATTCAGTATGTGTGCATGGCAACAAGGAATGTCTTGTGTGTGTATGAGAAGGTGAAGGTTGTTTGCATTGGGGACTCAGATGGGATCGAAGTTTGTCAACACTGCTCTCAAGTGGTAATTTGGCGAGTCTCTCCCTCCTCCACGTGTGTATAATTACCCTGCCATTTTCTCCGCATACATAAACACACGCACAAAGTTGGTGATTTTGTTGGCCTGCTATGTTTTTAACTGTATGCATGTTTTGTAATGTGTGGGTTACACATGTGTGGGTGTGAGCGGCTATAATTCAGTTACGACTGTTCTTTTGCCACCATTTTAGGTTTGTATGTGTCTTTGTCCTTTTGAGGAGAATAATTGTCACAGAATTACCCGTAATAATTGTGAGAGTTTAATGCTATACAGTAATCCTACTTCTCTCTCTCCCTTACTTCTTGTCCCTCCCCTTCCCCTTCCCTCCCTTCCCACTCCCTCCTCCCCCTCCCTCCCTTCCCCCTCCCTCCCTTCCCCCTCTGTCACTCACAGTCAAAGTCTCCCAGAAGCTCAAAGAGGAGCAGGACAGGAGATTGGCTGGCCAGCAGCCACCATCCAATGATTCTTCCCACGAGGGAGCCCCGGGATCAGCATGCAGCGACCAGGGAGGAGGAGGAGGAGGAGAGAGGGAGCAGCGTGGCATTGGAGCACACAGCTCTGGGACTCTACCAAAGAGATCAGACGCTCACCTCAGCTGCCCTGCCTGTATGACCACTGTCTGCATAGACTGCCAGCAGTGAGTTTAGCCACACTTCTTTGGATCGAAAGAGAAAAGTTTCCAGGCTTGTCAGCCACACAAGAAACATTTCCGCTGATGGCTTACAATCTTGTTTTCCGTCACTTCAAAAGGAAATTGTCCAAAACGACCACCTAATGCAGTGAATGGAAAACACTTTCCCGCAACAATGCCCGCGTCTCTTTCGTTCAATTGAATGGTGGATTGGATGGTATGCATTCACAGCTAACACAGCTTGGCCTGCCCTTATTTTTCAGCTCTGATTTTGTTAGGTGTATCAAAAACTAATGTCTGGGTTAACTTGTTCCCCCGGAGACCCAAAATTCCCCAAAAATATCTCGAAAAATACCAGTGATGTAATAATTCATATTAGGTTCCTGCCACGCCTCTTGCTGCCACCATCACATGGATGTTCAGAGGTACTATGGTTGCCATGGTTTTATTCTAGAATTATCAAAGATGGGGTTGCTCTACCACATCCTGTAATCACTATTTTGCCCAAGGAATCTGCCCCTATATTTATTATTAGCTCATATCAGCTCACACAGATTGACTTCCTGTAGAGTGTTTGAGATCATGTAGCTATAAAGTACATATGTTGAGCGTTGATGACGATGTTGAGCAACGTTGCTGCATTTGCAACGCCACATCGGCTGGTCTTGTGGTGCTGGTGACCCTTTGAAGTCCAATATAGCTGATGGTGATGCTTTGTCATGTGGTTGAGGTTGCTAGACTGTGCAGACTCAGGAAGGGAGTTTATGTTGGGCTTCACTGGCAAGGTTTGCGATAATGAGCATTTAGCAATACTGTCACGTAGAAATTTCTCGGTTTTGTAACCGTTTGAGAAAGTGAGGAGGGACGTTTGTTCAATTTGGGACAGAAAATCTGCCAAACTCTTCTGCACACCGTTTTTGTTTGCCACCATGGCACGAAGCTTTTCTCCCTCGGAAGTGAAACTGACAACATAAGACTAAAGCCATGTTTAAAAAGAGTGCAGTTGAATCGTCAATGAACTTCTGCAAGTCAGCAACACCTACTATGGGTAAGTGTGGAATGCTGTGAGCCCACAAAGTGGCATTTTGGTATGCCGCAAATTAGCTTCCCCTTGGCACTGCTGCCAGGTAGTTTATAGCACACACTACCATCTCCCTGTCTGCTCCAGCTGGCAACTCTATCCTCCTCACCTCCGAGTATTATCCAAAATGAACAAATGAGAGCCCCTACCAGGTTAGCCAACGACCACGGGCCCTCCAACACACTGGCTAGACTAATGAGCTCTTCTAAAATGAAGGGTGGCAGAGAGGTCAATCAAATCCCCCTGGCCAACCTCAGGCTACATCCGTAACACAAACGAACATATTTTGCTTTTTGTGCCACGATGGACTGGGTGGATTTTGTGAATTGTGCATCCGTGTTTCCTCATCAATCGTGCATGTGAAAGTTCTCGTCACGAGAAGTTGGTATTGAGCAATTCACATACACGGTAACATACCGTGCAAACAAGAGTGCTGCAGAGAAGTGTATAGTAGTTGGTGTGAACCACTCTGCTGTCCATTTGCCTGTGGTCTAATATAACTTTCCTGCATATATTATGTTGCATCGCCCAAAGCACTACGTATGTTTCCCATCTCTCCCTCACGAGATAGCCCAGGTTTGTTGCTTGGGTGGGCACTGCACGTACAGTAGGTGTGGTGTAATATATGACGAAACAATAACTTAGTCATTCACATTGTCACAGTGAATATGCTATACTGACCATAATCCATTGTCTCTCCTCCTCCCTCCCCTCTATATAGACATGCTCAGTACTCCAACCAGTTCCGTGCCATGTTTGTCATGAACTGCCGTATCAACCGAGAAGAGGTCCTCAGACACGTCCCAAGGCTCACCAAGAGGGAGAGGCGTGGGAGGAGGGGGAGGAGGGGAGGAGAGGGAGGGAGTGGGGGAGGGCCAGGGGTGGAGGAGGGGGAGGAGGGGGCCGAGGAGTTCAATCCGGTCCACTGTGCAGAGTGCAACACAGAAATTGCCGTCTATGACAATGACGAAGTCTTCCACTTTTACAATGTACTGCCCAGTGCAGCATCCTAAATCTGTGTGCGTGCATAGATTTCATGTTGTGTATTTCGTGACGTTACATTGCGTAACGATTGATCACGTGACATATGCATGCTAATAAGTTTGAATGTGTGTGTCTGATGAAGTGCAAGTGAATTTGTTGAGCTCTCTTGGCTTGTATTAGGGGACGTACTGAACAATTTGGCTGAGCAGGCGTTGTTTGGCTCGAGTTTACCCCCCGGATTTTACAAAGAAGCACCGTTTTTTCAACGCAAGCAGTTCGTATTCGCTGGCCGATTTAGTCTACGTAGCACAGTCGATGTACATCTACGAGACGTAACATTTGTAAGAGAAAGGCTCACGGAGATAATATTATTGGCAAGAAAACGACGGTCGAGGCTGGGACACCTGTCGCGGTAGTGTTGACAACAGGAAGTTGGTTCGTGAGAGAGAGAGAGAGAGACTGAGACGCAAGGAGCTATACACAGAGAAGAGAGGGAGCCATGACCACGAGCAAGGACAAGATCCAGCAGTTCATGGAGTCCCCGCTGGTGTCGTGGGTGAGTACGGCCAGCCGCGGGGGAGGGAGGGGGATGGGAGAGGCGGGAAGAAACAGGGAGTATGAATAAACTGATGCTGTTGGAGACTCCTTGATGTGTGTGCCTCATGAGTGCCCCCTCACAGTGTGTCAATGGCTGTCTGCAGACCGTAAAAGCCAGGGTCTGGCCTCCCTGCTACAAATTGAGCTCTGTCCCGTCCTGCTTGCCCTGTATACCTCTTGCATGTCCCAACACACAGAGTTTTTGTCCGTGTGAGATAATAGTGCAGAAAGAACAGTTGCTGTGGAGCACGTACGCGTGTAAGACAGTAGTCTTGTCGATATGGCTACGTATGTCAAGTGGTTTTTGTTTCAACGAGAATGACTCTTTGGTGTGCAAGTGTACAGGTATGAGTGAAGGATTCTGCAGGTTTTTGGCTTATTGCTGGCTTTGAAATGTTTTGCTGATGGGGTGGATTTCTTGTATAAGCATACTGTGGCACGTTTGGAGTGTGCATATAACCCATATCCAGTCAATAAACCATGACCTCTTGTATTGCAATGCGGATGGCAAGATCATAAAGAGGTTGTATAATAACACACACTGGTTATTATTACGATCACACAAACTGATATTGAATGTGGCAGTCGCCGAGGAAAAGTGGGCACTCACCTACGTTACGTGCAGTTTCAGATGTTTCAGGCCCAGATATGCCAGTGTACCACTCAATATGGTTCCCAAACCCCTCCATATAAATGCATGGGCTCATAGACCGTGCAGAGGCTAATTCTGCTCTTGCATACAGCACAGTACGGTGCTGTGCGTCTAGCAACAGTTGTTGCAGGCTGTGCTGTAGATACATCCTGGCCTGTCATCCAGCACCCGCTAGTTGACGTAAGGCCCATGTCTGTTGATACAAGTTATGTTTGTGAATATATTTGGATGCCTGGGGGACGCTATGCGGCACTTCACCGGAGGCTGTCAGCGGTGTTGAAATGTGCATCTTTTGCAGCAAACGCAATGCGTGCAAGTTTGATGTGAGATTGGTTATTGTTACCTGTAAGTTAGACTGTGTGATGCGGTCGTGTTTTGTGTAGGGCAAAGATGTTTGATTGAGAATGTGGCTTGTCTATAGACAGGTATTGTGCTGTGTGTGTGTGTAGCAGTAGGTATGGCTTATGGCCTGTATGTATGTTTGGGCTTCTAAAGTTCTGGAGAAGCCATGTGGAAGGATGGGAGGCAGGAAGCCCTCATTTTCCTGTCTGAATGACTTGTGTGCACACTCTGACTCCGTCATTTCCCCTGCTTCCTTCACTTTTCTAATTCTCAACTGTCAATGGGGGACCGGTGGGACCTCAACTCCATCCCGTCCTTGTATAGGCCAATATTGTGTGAAGTACATGTATGTGTACATATGTCTATACAGGCGTATGAACGAGCTTGGTCGGTGGGTTTCTCATTACTCTAAGTTGTAATTAGTATTCCAACATGATGCCATGCATGTATCGAAGTTTAGTTAAGCTATAGTATGTGTTCATCTGAGAACGTATGGCATGGACTAACGGTACGGTTTAACTATTGCGTGGCATATCCAAAGTATGCTGTCGATACTGATGCTGGAAAGCTAGCGTGGGATGATTTGCCGCAGTTGTAGTTGTACACTGGCTAGAGGTGCGGAAATGTCCAGAGAAGAACATCAATGCATACCACGTTAGTCGTTGGTTTGTATTACAAGCATGTGCGTCAATGAAGTGAAGTCGTGTCTTGATCTACACAGGAGATGCATAACTGCAAGCGTTTGAGTGTGTATGTCCTGGGTGTGCCTGCCTGTGTTTTGTTGTGTGTGGGTACAAGTATGAACATGTACCACAACACTGTAATTTACAGCCACCAAATACCATTACCGCCCCTAGTAATCCAACTCTCTCTAATACTGGCATGGAGTGTGTGCTCCATCCTACAAGGATTCTGGCTTTGGCCTGTCTTTATTCATCTCGTGGGTCTGTCCCTCTTTATCATGTACGTTTTGATTGGCCGGTAACTAAGACCGTGATTTATAGGATATTCATCTGTGGAAACTGCCCATTAAAATCGCTGCTACAGTACTACACCCAAATAGGCCACATGGTTCTAGCAAAGAGCCAATCACACAAATTAATCTAATATTACAGCCTTTCTCCATGCATAATCATCGCCTTCCACATATTATCTCGTTATGTGAGGAATTGTCTCTATAATTGACCAGTAATTGAGCCTTGGTACATGTATTAGCTGCCACTTGGAACCTAAAGACATCAACTGGTTCGTTGCTGAAACCAGTGATAGGAATAAATGTAGTGCACCACTGTCTTCCTAGAATAGGACCGTATAGTACAGGTTCGTGCTTGGCAGAAAAAGAGCGGAGTCTATCTTTGGCTCTCTCTCATTGGGGGGGGGAGTCGGGCTGGTTTCCTGGGTATGAAGTCATGCATGTGTACATAGTGTCTGAATGAAATGGACACTCGGACATCACTGTATGTGGAGTCTTCTTGTGTGGGTATGTGGTACATTCTTGGCAGGAGAATGTCCTTGACGTTACTACATACCTCAATACTGTAGCCTAGTACCACCCAGCTTTGCTTATTTTATATATACACTTTGAAAGGCAGTTCTTTCGGTGTTGGTTTAGTTAACCAAGCATCGGATGCAGCATAGCTCCAACTCAATACATGGTACATGTCATGGCCTCATGTTGAAAGCTCATTCCACTCTTTCCTCTTCTTATATGGCCAGAACATGTGTGCATATGCTTAGAACTGTGAGTAAACCTGCAGCAAATACAACAAGTGCATTGTATGTAATACATACAACACGATGGAGTGCTGTCATACATACGTAATTATACTAGTGCAGTATGGATTATGATTAAATTCCTCCCTCCCTCCCTCCCCCCCTCCCTTCCTCCCTCCCTCCCTCCCTCCCTCCTTCCTCCCTTCCTCCCTCCCTCCCTTCCTTCCTCCCTCCCCTCCCTCCCTTCCTCCCTCCGAACCGCAGGTGAAGACATTTGACGACACAGACACAGTGGACACAGTGGAAGACCTGGCAGACGGCCTACTTCTCAACAAAGTCATGAACACTGTGTGAGTAACAGCGTATCATACATAGTAGAACAAGTGAACGCATTTGGTGAGCAAGCATGAGCAAGTATGTACTGGCGTTGCCTACGAGTTAATGTGGTATGTGTAATGTTTCCACACGTGAAGTGTCCTTTGAGACAGTATCAGTTAGTGGAACCATTTGCTTCACTGTTTCACACAGATTGGTAAGCCTGCTTCACTCCCAATTACTTCACTGTACAATACTAGCCGTCTATTTGCTGAGTGTAGTGGAAGAAAGACTATGCACTGGCCACAGTCAAGTGTACCCCCCAGTGTGGATAATGTTCTACTCCAGTGTGTACTGTAGCCAGCCACAGTGGTAGTATAGCTGCTGCCACTGATTGAACCCCCTAATGTCCTCCTGCCCCCCAGCCACCTTATCACTGCATTCCTCTCATGTTGCTGGCTAAACCTCTGTATTGCTAGTCTCCCATACACTTGCTGTATGACTATAGTACACATTGTTTTACATATTGTGAATGTAAAATCTTAGTAACTTTTTCTCTTTCTGTTCCCTATACTTCTCCCTCTCCTGTTTCTCCGTCCACCTTCTGTCCCCCCTTCCCCTGCTCAATTTCTCTCCTCTCCCTTTAACCCCTCCCCCTATCCTGCAGTAACGCCTCCAATTACAACATGTCCAAGGTGAACCGCTCCGTGTCCAGCGACCCGGCAGCCCGCACACAGAACCTTCAGCTACTGGTGAACAGAATCAAGCATTTCTACCTCACAGACCTCCAGCAGCTCATCATAACTCCCCTGCCCAAGATTGGAGACATCTCTGCCAACCCTCATCTCGGTGAATCAACACTTCACTACATACTGTATATATAGGTGTACATACGTAGTGTGGCTCTTAAAGAACACTTTTACTGTCAGTGTACCACTTAGGTAACTATTATTTCAGGTGACCTACTGCATACCCATACTAGGGACCCAAGGCAGCTACTTATGTAGTATTAAGCATTTTGGGTGCCACTTTCTGTACCATTTCCCCTCCCCCCGTTTGTCTGTCTACCTCTCCCTTATTCTCTCCTCTTCCTCCTCCTCCCCAGATTCCAGTCTGGATGAGCTGGAGAAGCTCCTGGTCCTACTGCTGGGCTGTGTGGTCCAATGTGAGGGGAGGGGCCCCCTCATTGAGAGGATGACGACCATGGGCATCATGCAGCAACAGGCCCTCGTGGTCTACATCAAGGAGATGACCGACACCACCAACTACGTGTGCTCCATTGACTGGAACGACCTCGGAGAAATCTCTAGAAAGTGAGAGCCACTTTTGTAGTCTTTGTAGTAGTGGTTTTAGTGGGGTGGTGTGTACCTTAGTACAGTGAGTGTGTGGATGGTGAGAGGGAACCTGTGTGTGGATGGTGAGAGGGAACCTGTGTGTGAATGTTGAGAGGGAACCTGTGTGTGAATGTTGAGAGGGAACCTGTGTGTGATGTGAGAGGGAACCTGTGTGTCGATGGTGAGAGGGAACCTGTGTGTGAATGGTGAGAGGGAACCTGTGTGTGATGGTGAGAGGGAACCTGTGTGTGATGGTGAGAGGGAACCTGTGTGTGGATGGTGAGAGGGAACCTGTGTGTGAATGTGAGGGAACCTGTGTGTGAATGTGAGAGGGAACCTGTGTGTGGATGGTGAGAGGGAACCTGTGTGTGGATGGTGAGAGGGAACCTGTGTGTGAATGGTGAGAGGGAACCTGTGTGTGATGTGAGAGGGAACCTGTGTGTGAATGGTGAGAGGGAACCTGTGTGAATGTAGAGGGACCTGTGTGTGGAGCTGTGTGAGGGAACCTGTGTGTGATGGTGAGAGGGAACCTGTGTGTGTGTAGATGGTGTAGAGGGAACCTGTGTGTGAACTGTGTGAGAGGGAACCTGTGTGTGAATGGTGAGAGGGAACCTGTGTGTCAATGGTGAGAGGGAACCTGTGTGTCAATGGTGAGAGGGAACCTGTGTGTGATGTGAGAGGGAACCTGTGTGTCAATGGTGAGAGGGAACCTGTGTGTGAATGGTGAGAGGGAACCTGTGTGTGAATGGTGAGAGGGAACCTGTGTCTAATTAGTTCTCCAACCTGTTTAGATGTGGTTCAAGAATTAACATTCCAACAACAGGTGTGAATGTCATACAGGGGCCCATTATTGTGTGTGTGTGCCATCATGTGTATGCATTTGGCTCTGCCTGCCATATTGGCTGCACACCTGTATTCCCAATCTGCACACAGTTATAAACTGCTACTTCTCTTTCCTAATGCCCCCCTCTTCTTTTCCCTCGTTGCAAACAGTAACCTAGAGGGACTGTGTAGGACAGCCTACCTCCATCTGCAGAGAGTGGCCAAAGAGAGAGACGGACATTTTGAGGTGAGCACCACACCAACCACTCATTCAACACTCTGTGCAGTCTTAGGACTCCATTCGCCCATGTGGCTATTAGTTTCAGCAAAGTAGTGGATCATACACATACGCTGTGCATTGAAACTCCCAATGCCAGGTTCACAGTACATAATTATGTCTAATAGCGGCGACATGCCGCACCACAATGGTAGAATCTGATTTGTAGCTCAGCACACTGGAGCAATATTATGTACACGTGTTATGTCATTGACCGGTGGCCCAGTGGCTATTTTGGCGAACTGTACTGTAATCCATGAGATGACCAAACAAGCATCTCCGTGTCCTCATGTACAGGTTCTCCTGGACACAATGGTGGAGAGAGACTACTACAAACAGGTGTTTGAGTCGACTGACGGAGGAAATGAGTCCCTGCCCAGGGAAAATGGCCTGGCTCTCCCGTCCACCCCCGTCAGGTCTCCCTCCGTCAATACCGAACTACTCGACCTCAAGAAGAAGAGCAGACTGACTCAGGAACAGCTGTACGTCTCAGTTTCTTTCTGTGACCAACACACTGAGCATTTCCCTTTCTTTCTCCTCACTCTTTTACTCTCTGCTGCTTCTCTCCCTCCCTCCCTCCCCCGTCCCTCCTCTTTCATCTCCTCCCTTCCCTCCCTCTTTCCCCTCCCCCCCTCCCTCCCTCTTTCACCTCCTCCCCTTCCTCCCTTTTTCCCTCCCTCCTTCCCTCTCTCTTTCACCTCCTCCCCTCCCTCCCTCCCTCCCACTCGTCCTCCATCCCCTGTATATCAGGGACCACAAGTCTCTCCAGCTAAGTGAGACTAGGGAGGAATTGGAGAGAGCACTGGCTGCGGTACAGAAACTCCAACAGGAGGTCAGTCCATAGTACCGTACCACTCAGACCTCCTACATACACCTCTCATGGCCAGATGAGTACGCATTTACCAATACACACGTACACTAACTCACTGCTGTATATATGACATCCCGAGAGCTTGCCAGATTGTTGATTTGGTGGTTGACTCCTTCCCTTATTTACCCACATTTCACTTGACCTCATACACAGACTATGTACCTACAGTATACATGCAATCAGTAGGTTGTAGTACTGCACAACTTGAACCAAGAGCCAATGTATTGTAGTGTGTACTTGTGTGAAGCTATAGTTGCTCATTGTACGATGTATGTATATATACCGCGTGTGTTTGCTCATAATATTATGCTTGCTTGTGGCGGTGTCCTCACAGAGACAGGAGATGGCCGCGGAGGCCAAGGCTGCCAGGATGTACAGAGATGAGATTGAGACACTCAAAGTCCAGGTACCATACGTGTACAGCATTACACCTGCCACCATGTGCAGCACTAACTATACTATTCATACTCTGTTGTTGTATCATTCGTTGCCCTCCTCTCCCCTGACTTCCATGTCTTCTTATGTAGTCCTCGCAATTTCCCTTGCTCTCCCTCTCTATATACATGATTACCTCCCCCCCCTCCTCCTCCTCCTCCCTCCTCCTCTTCCTCCTCCTCCCATTCTCCCCAGAGTGCCAAAGTGGAGAAGCTAGAAGCCGACGTGAAGAAATACAGGCAGAAGGCAGAGGACACAGAGTACCTCCGAAAGAGAATAGCTGTCAGTTTTGTTTGTTGTGTCTTTGTTCCATTGTCCCTACAGCTGTCTCCCTATTGACTAGCTCTGTCACGGTCCTTTGATATATCCCCATGTACGGTCCAATGGTCTCCCATGAATACCTCCTACTATTGTAACAGTAGAACACAGTACAGCCTTTATATGACACTGTACCTAGGGTATAGACAGTGCTGTCTCGTTTAGTTGTGCACATGCATACGTTTGCTTGCCAGCAATCTTTAATAAGGTCTCGACTTGTTTGCCTCTAGCCCTGAGCTACATATACGTGAGTAGTCACATGTAGTTTACAAGGCCTAACAGATTCAAACTGTGTTGTACCAGGGCAAATAGTACGTCATGTATCGGTAGCACAGACTGTTACTATTCAAGCTGTAATTAAGGTCTGAACTATACACATGTACATAACAACTATCAGACTATTACTATATTATATTCTGGCTATGTTCCATGTATACAGGGGAAGTGTGTGGTAATGAAAGAGACATTGGTTGGTGTTCTGTGCAGGACCTGAAGCAGCAGAACGAGTTGATGCTGGAGACCAAGTCCCTCCTGGAGCAGAAGGCAGCGTCACTCACGGCGAGGGCAGACATGGTGGACGACCTGCAGACGGAGCTGGCCTCGCTCCGGGCCCAGACGGAGTCCCTGGCCCAGGAGAAGGAGATGAGCGGGGAGAAGGAGGAGGAGCTGATGGCCAGAGTCACTCATCTAGAGCTGGACAACAAACACTGGTCTGCTCCCATGACCCGTGATAGATACCTTTTTGGTGGAAACCTTTGTTGGAGAAACTTGCGATTCGTTAAATTTGAAATTTTGAGGGGGGAGCTCTGTGCAGTAGAACAAATGTAATTGAAAGAGGGAGGGATGGGGAAATGTATTGTACTCAGTTGAACCCCTATCCAATGTACGTATATATACCTTCATACTGATGCATACATATTTCTCCATTCACATGTGTGCACCCACCCACAGTCAAGAGCAGATAGAGGAGCTGACCACAATGCTGGAGGCCGAGAGAGAGAAATCAGGTGTGCCTACTGTGGTGGAGCATTCAGCTCTTGTGTGTACATTAATATTAGTGCACTCTCTCTTATAGTGGGTTCTCTCTCTCTCCTTCTTTGTCTGCAGATGTAGGGAGCACTGGAGATGCCAGCAACCTTAGCTTTGAGATGACCGAGGCTGACCTGTAAGAAAACCGCTCTCTCTTCATCTCTATCTTCTCCCCGCTTCCCCTCTCTCTTCCTTCCCTCCCATCCTACTCCCTTCATCCGTCCCATTTCCCTTCCTCGCTCGGACCCTCTCTTTCTCCCTCTTTTTCTCTCTTCCTTCCTCCCCTTCTCTTCTCTTCTCCCTTCCTCCCTCTTCACAACTGAGTTGCAATTCCTCACCACCATCATCTTCCCATTCTCCGTGTACAATAATATGTATACAGAGCCTCCAAGGCAAAAGTCCTGAGATTGGAGAAGGAGGCCAGGGAACTGGAGAAGACGGCCGAAGCTCTGAGACAGAGTCAGGCCAAGTCGGCCGAGCTGGAGAAAACCAACAAGAAGCTCTACTCCCAGACTCACACTGACAGGAAAGAAATCATCAAACTCCGAGAGGTACGTAACTCACACTGTCTATAGCAGGAAACACATATATAGCATTTTAAAGGTGTTTAGGGTTATAGGGTTGCACTACTATGTGTGGATCATTCTTGATAGAACTTTGAGGGGGAGTTCCATTTTGTAGACTTGGGCAAGCTTTCCACGTGTCTCATAATATACCACTTTATATGGAAAAGTCTATTACAGTTTGGTGTTGCATAGAATTTGTGTATAGTCTGTTACCGCCTCCCCTCTCTCCCCTCTCCTCTCTCTCTCTCTCTCTCGCCCCTCTCTCCCCTCTCTCTCTGTATCCTCAGGAGGTGGAGGTGCTGAGAGTGAAGGCCAGTCGGGTGGACAAGCTGCAGGTGGAGCTCAACTGTCTGAGAGAGAGACTGGAAGACTCCTCCAGACACCAGACCAAACTCAAGGTAACCAACCATCCAGCAGTGATATAATGTACCTGTATACACGTGCATTGTGTGGAGCTGCACTATTGCCGACCTGCTGTTGAACATTGAACTATGCTCCTGCCATGTGTGTAGATTTGGTAGCTAACGGACTGTATGATTTCAATGTCCTCTCACGTTTAATGCTGTCAAATGAGTTGAATCAATCACTTAGACAGTTATATAGTCAGCGCCTTTGTGAGAATACTACAGTACTGGGCACATGAATGATCATTTCTCTCTCTCTCTCTCTCTCTCTCTCTCACTGGTTCCTCCCTCCCTCCCTCCCCCCTCTCTCTCTGTGTCCTATCAGGAGTTCAAGACGAGGAGCGAGGCAGCTCTCCAGGCCAAGGCCAGACTGGAAGATGAAGTGGAAAGTCTCATGACCAAACTCCAGCAATTCGGTGAGACACCACTCTCTGTCCTACACTGTAGTGTTTGTCTCTGCTATTGGCTCCAATTCAGTCTCTGTAGTGGAGTCCTACTATATATGTAGTGTATTGCTATTGGCTCCGATTCAGTCTCTGTAGGGGAGTCCTACTGTATGTAGTGTACTGCTATTGGCTCCGATTCAGTCTCTGTAGTGGAGTCCTACTATATATGTAGTGTACTGCTATTGGCTCCGATTCAGTCTCTGTATTGGAGTCCTACTGTATGTAGTGTACTTCTATTGGCTCCAATTCATACTAGTCATCTGATACGTACATTATTGCTCTGACTATTGATAGAAATTCAGGTCCTTTCTCCTCTACTGATGACTTAGCCCTCCATCTGCTGTACATGTCCAGCCCTCAGTATGACGGCAGTAATGTACATACTGTACTACATCCATTTCTCTCTCCTCTCCACTTCCCTCTCCCTCTCTCTCCTCCCTCTCTCTCGTCCCTCTCTTTCCTCCCTCTCTCTCCTCCCTTTCCTCTCCCTCTCCTCTCCTCTCCCTCTCCCTCTCCCTCCCTCTCTCTCCTCCCTTTCCTCCCTCTCCCTCGTCCTCCCTCTCCCCTCTCCCCTCTCCAGATGATATCAGGGACGAGAGCGCTTCTCTGAAAGCCCAAATCGAATCCTTCACATCAGTATGTCTCTCTCCCCATTCTCTCTCTCCCCCTCTCCCCTCAAGAGATAATAATGTGATTTCCAATTGTCCAGAAACACAGTGACGATGAGAAGAGAATTCAGGAGCTACTGGAGCAGAATGCACAGCTAGTCCTCGAGAAAGAGAGAAGGTAACTGTATAATGCCACGACCAGTGACATACTGTACTTTTCAACATTTTATAAGTAGAGAAAAAGAGTAGTAGAAAAAAGTGTTTAGCTAAACCGTTGAACTGCCAATATTAGTATATACATATTTACTATACAGAGTGTCTGATTATTACGCACTGTCTCCAGCTATCAGCCTCCTGACTGTATGATGTATGACACAGTGTAGCCCGTGTGTGTGACTATATTGTTGTGTGTCTCCCACAGTGGAGAGGAGCTGGCGGTGTTACAAGGTCAACTGGAGGCAGAGAGATCCCGGAGCAGCTCCGGTTCTCAGACCACTGTCACCGTCGTCAGTCCACCGCGACTCTCCGAGGCAGAGATGTGAGTTATTGTTCACGTTTCAGCTCTAAGTGGTTATGTGAACTGCAGCTGTGAAAACCACTTATAGCAAGTCCCACTGAACTTACAATGTATGATATAAAGTGTGTCTGCACTGACTTACAATCACTGTAGTGGGTTCATGCGAAGGTCAATAGTCTATGACCTTTCCCCTGTCTCTTCATCTCTCACTCATGCCATTTGCCCCAATGAATATCTCCACAGGGCCTCCAAAGCCAAGGTCCAGAGACTGGAGAAGGAGAGGAGAGAGATGGAGAAGACCATTGAGGGATTCCGCAAGTCTCAGGCCAAGCTGGCTGAGCTGGAGAAGACTAACAAGAAACTACAGGTTCGAGCTGCATAGCAACATGCCTATTGTACATAAGTATGTACTACGTAGGGGTTTCGTACAGTCTACTGTACATTGCTCATATATATTGGCAGTGAAAAGGTTGCATTCCATCACATCTGTTGCGTGTTTTACTGTATGTATATATACATCCAGATCTAATGCATAGCTTTTTCTCCTTCCACAACTATGAATGTAGTATCCTTCCAACGCCATTGCATGTACATACATATACATACATACAAGGGTGGTATTTTGGGAGTGAATGATTAAATGTGGCATTTCAATTTCTACAACTCTGCTGGGGCTTCAGAACACTATACTGTCCGGTCAATGTTCTCCTCCATGTGTCCCACAGGAGCAGACGCATGCAGACAGGAGAGAGGTGATACGACTGAAGGAAGAGCTGCTTGTGTACAAGACAAAGGCGGAGAGACTCAGCAGTCTCCAGTCGGCCATGAGGACTCAGGAACACAAGTTGGAGGACATTGACGCCGCCATGAAGAAAATAACAGTGAGCTGGGGTGAAGGGAGGAGGAGGAGAGAACGGAAGAGGGAGAGGATGAATTGTAGGTTGCAGATTGCTTAAAAGAAGGGAGGAAAGGGATGGGTGGGAGAGAGATGAGGATTGAAGGTGAAAGGAATGGTGAGAGGAGAGAATAAGTGTGCGTTAGTAGATGTTGTGTCAGTTGTCGTCACAGAAGAGTGATGGATGAATGGTGAGTGAGAGTATAGATGTATCTGTGTGGTGTACAGGAGCTGAAGCAGCAGAATGCTCTGTTGTCGGAGACGAAAGTCTTGCTTCAAGACGAGGTGTCTGAGCTGCACTCAAGACTAGAGAGACTCAGTAAGAAATTTGCCACACTTACTCGTACATACATGTTTACATACTGTATATATACCAGCTATGCCACTCCATAATTTCCTGGAACATGCACGTGTGAAAACGACACAGATGACGCACCTTTTGTACCTTTCAACAAAAATTTCCTCATATATGCGAGAGTTCTACAAAAACCTATACCTGTAGCACCCAGGTTTCAGGTAAATTGTTCCAATACGAGATGCGTTCACACGTTATCCTAGAGCACGATTTTACTCCTGCATACATATGTCAGGACCTTCGTAGGGTCCTGTTAGTCAAACTAACGTCATTACTGCCCATCTCTCCCTCTCCTCACATCAGACGACGTGCAGGCGGAGAACTCTGCTCTGAAGGTGAGGGTTGAGAGCCAGGAGACGGAGCTGAAGGAAGAGGGGCAGAGGATGCAGACGCTCCTCCAGCAGAACGTTCAACTGGAGCTCGACAGAGACAGGAGGTTAGGGACACTTCATGTCTGATTGCATGATCCTCATACCATGTATGCCACTGTAGGTTAGTGTAGGACTATAGCATTCCCATAAGCAGTAATTCATAGTTAGGAGAGAAGTGTTGGTCAAAACGCCAGCCCCTTGCTCTGGTCGGCTCTCCAACGCGCAACGGCAGCATTGTTTCAGCAGGCGATGCTCCTGTTTTAAAATTGGTGTGTTTATGCGGCGCTGTGCTTTACATTATGTTTGCCATTGTATTGTCATTTATTCATGTTGTACAGTAGGCAGTCACAATGTGTTTCCAAAGTTAGCTTTGTTGTTTGAAAGAGTGTGTGTGATTAGCATGGTGTGAGTGTGTGTGTGTATATACAGGGTGACAGAGCTGGACTCGATGCAGGCCGAGGTGGAGAGACTGAAGAGAAACCAACCACTGGATGAGGTTCCTTTCTCCCCGGCCGGCCGCCTCTTCTCAGAACAAGACATGTGAGTCCAGGACACCTCTCCCCCTCCTCTTTCCTCTTCTCCCTCCTTCCCTTCCTCCTTCTTCCCTTTCTCTTTCTCCCCCCTCTTACGTTTACTATGTAGCAAAATGAATTCACCCTCCTCACATCTCGCTGGTTATCTCTAGTTCCAGGTTCACTCTGCAGTTTATCTTCACTGGTCACTTCTGGTTCACTTGTCACTTCTGCCTCACTATGTCATATCTGCCCCCCTCCCATCTCCTCCTTCCTCTTCCCTTCACTCCTCTCTTCTTCTTTCTCCCTCCCTCCCTCCCTCCCTCAATCACTCCTCCAGAGCCCTACAGACAAAGGTGCTCCACTTGGAGAAGGACAAGAGAGATCTGGAGCAGGGTCTCCAGCTGCTGCGGCGAAGTGGGGAGAGAGTGGAGGCCGAGAGCACGTCGTCCAAACAGAAACTGACCGAACAGCTGCACAACTACCGCAAGGATGTCGCCAAACTCAAGGAGGTGTGGCACTCATTCAACACAATTTGAATGTGTCAGTGAATGGTCCATGGGCAAAGGGGGCCTCATTACACAACATTGTCGACGTAGTGTAATATACTCATTTTAATGAGAATGTGTTACTGTGTGCTCACGCAGGAGCTACAGAGAGAGAGGGCACAGATGGAGCTACTGCAGTTGTCCAGGACCAAGACTAGCGACACCACCCAACAGGACCAGAGACAAGCCAAGTCAGTCACACTATATACATGCATACTGTGGGACATGCATCAGTAGGATGTGGATTACGTTGTAAAACCTTACCTAAGTCAAAAGCTTTATGTTAAACAAGTTCAAAAAACTGTCTGCTTTAGTACGCTTTACCATTGGGACCCATAGTGCTTTGAGTGGATGTCAGTGCGAATTTTCGCAGAAAAAACTTTAGATTGCTCATTTCCCTGTTTGTACAAATTGTCCCACCCTCTTTTGACTTGTGTCTCTGCGTGTACGTGTGACTGTGTACGTGTAGGCAGATGCAGGAGCTGGAGGGCAGATTCAACGAGGCTTACTCCCAGAGCCTCAGCATGAAGGACGAGAGGATCCAGGTCCTGGAGAGACGGATCGACGACCTCGTGAGCGACAACGAACAGCTCAAGGACGAGGCCTCGCTGCTCAAGAGACAGAACGAGAGGATACAGAGAAAGAACTCCGCCTCCAACAGCCCCAGCACCTCTTTCAGGTTGGCCCACGACCAGGGGACACCTTAAACTTTCACAACCAACGCATTTCGCATTTGAAATCAACAAAGTCTTTTTCGCGAACACTTCAGATTTTAGCACACCACACAATCCAACTGACTGTTAACCAAACCTTTTTTCATGCATACGTTAGTCACCTGATCACCAATCAGCAGGTTGAGAGTGATATTCTCGACTGCTTTTTATTTTCCTTTTTTCTGCTCCCTCCGTCCCTCCCTCCCACCAGTCGTAGCTACTCTCCACGTGAGCTCCACAGACTCAGAGAAGAGGCAGCCAAGTCCAGGGAACTGGGTCAGGCCGTGGGACTCCTCCAACAGGAGGTCTGCCTCTCTCCCTCTCTCTCTTTTCCACCTCTCACTCTAGTATTCACCACCTCATCTCTAGTATTGTATACTGCTGAGGCCTTGTGTACAGTGTATGCGCTCACGGTTTGGAATGTAAGTTAGTCATGCCATGAGCTCTATTTATTAGCAAATTGTGTACAAAAGGCTAAAAGTGAATTTGTCACAAGCCCCGTTTATGAGCCTATTAATTGTGCAGAAATAAGGGTTGAGTCTGCACTACTCTACCACGTGGCCTCTTGTCTGTTAATCATCTGTATCTGTAAATGTGTCACTAGAACCATGGTTTGAAGGCAGACATGGAGGATGCCCGCGTGTACATTGAGAGATCAGAAGCGCCAACCAGAGAATGCAGAGCAGAGTTCAGGTGAGAATGAACTGCTCCTCGTGCCTGCTAGCATACTACCGCTAGCTTGTTAGCCACGCGTGTCCCTGTGTGTATAGGCTGTTTGGCATGACTTCATGGCCTCCCTCACACGTTAAACAGTTTAGTGTGTTTTGGACATGTGTACCCTGCAACATTTGGCTTACACTACCCCCTGCTGGTGCTTGCATACACCATGTGCAGGAATGCGTACACCACTAGCTGAGTTTATCCTAGGTAGACCCTTTGCATTGTCAGCACTGTGGTCTCACCATGGCTTTTATCTCGAAATTCACTCCCTCTGTCTTTCTCCCTCCCCACTCCCACTGGATCATGTCAGATGTTGGAGCAGCTCAACAATACTCTGGAGGAGGAGAAGAGGATAATGAGAGACCAGCTGGACCGAGTCATGGCCCAGAACCAGGAGCTACTCATGAAGACACTGGACAGCAAAGACCAGGTCATCTTGGAAGAGAGGATCTTCAAGTGAGACCTTACCCAGTCTTTGTAGTGTTCAATGTATAGCTGTGGGGGGGTACCACATTTTATTTGAGCGTAAGGCAAAGGTTACTTACGACACTTTCCCCCTAAATTCTAGATTGCCATGTCTGTAGCTTACCCTAGTTTCATACATACTGTGTGCTTTATGGTGTTTTTATATGGTATCCCAGCACAAGGCAATTGTGCTATTTATTACCCGACAACATTGCAAAGACCAGCCCGGTGTTTGACTCGGACTCAGTAGAATGCACAGTTTCGTTTTGCAGGGCTCTCTCTATGTATATACCTTGTGTCTCTTAACAACACTGAAATTCCCTCCCTCCCCCCTCCCTCCCTCCATCTTCCTCTGCCAGTGACAGACTGGGCGAGCTGGAGAGGGACAAGGCCAGACTCTCGGAGCAGCTGATAGCCCAGCAGAGAGAGCACCTGGTGAGGGAGATGGACATCCTCAAGAGGAGCAAAGGGCAAAAACCTCCTCAAGAAGGGCTTCAAGAAACTCAAGGGAAAGATCCAGGTGCATAGGACAGCGGTAAAACTTGGGTGTTGGTGGAAAATGGGTAGACCTAAACATTTCGTACTTTTAGCAAGAATTTGAGGAGAAGGTCATTTCCATCAACCATCCTGAATACTTTTACTATAGCTGGAAAGTGCAGTGTGATCCATACTTTAGAAGTGATTGTGTAAAATAAGTGACCTCAATTTTTCGTACCGTTAGCAAGAATGCGAGGTGTAAAATAGGGCGGCCTAAACCTTTCGTACTTTTAGCAAGAATGTGGGGGGAGGGCATGCTAAATAACCCTCCTGAATACCGTTACTGTAGCTGGAGAGTGCAGCGCAATCCATATGAGTTGAAAATGGAGTGGCCTAAATATTTTCGTACTTTAGCAACAATGTGGGGAGGGCGTGGTTACCAACCATTCTGAATAATATTTAGGGGAGGGACAGCGAAATTTGGGCGAGATAGGGATAGGTGCAGCACGATACCAGATGTGACAATTCCATACTCCAACACTATTCTAAGTACTACACATAGTTGGTTTGTCTCTTCTTCCATTCTTGTGCCTACAAAAAATGCGAAATCGTTGATACCTTTATTTAGGAGGGACAGCGAAATTTGGGCGAGATAGGGATAGGTGCAGCAAGATAGCAGATGTTACCATTCCATACTATGAATTACCTTTAGAAGTGATTGTGAAAAATAAGTGACCTCAACTGCCTTTAGCAAGAATGTGAAATGGAAAATATGGTGGCCTAAACTTTTCGTACTTTTAGCAAGAATGGGAGTGGAAGGACATGCCTATAAAACATCCTGAATACCTTGACTTTAGCCGGAGATTGCAGTGCAAATAACTCTTACGAGCGTATAAAATTCTTTTTGTACTTCATCTCATTGACGAAGCTGGTGTGTCCACAGGGTCGCAGTCATACATTTGAGCACGGAGACCTGGATGGGACGCAGTCACCGTCACACGTGGCCATGGGCCTTCCTCCCTACGCCATCCATGACGGTTCCATGTCCAGTAGTCAGAGTATCTCCTCCTCCAACAGTGGTAGGGACGTCGCAGAGCCTCAGGAGGAGGGGGAAACCCCTCACGATGGAGCCATCGCTGCAGGTAAAGGCGCTGTATGTGGAGGACTTACATTTGCAATTTGGTTGCAAACACCATAGTTTCGAAAGTTTCTATATACACATTGTTCCCTCAATAGAAAGGTTTCTCCCACAATTAGAAGGCTCACAAACTGCAAAATTCACAAGTTTTCTTTCTTGATATTTTTCTTGCTGCACCGTATACTGTTGTAGGGACTCATTGAGGGAGAAACACTCTCACATGCATACAGTTTGATGCCTTACACACCCATTCATCGACTCATAGAGATGCATGAGCAGGACTGTTTGTATCTTCGTCTCCCCGTCTCTCCCTCCTCAGCCGGCCAATCGGGACTAATTCCCCGGGGGCCCACCTCCATGGAAACTCCTCCCTACATGACGCAAGAAGCGGTCCAACACGATGCCGAGCAACGTGAAACTGCGTCACCCACCAGCCAGCTCACCACAGATCATGCCCGACATCAACGAGCACCTCATGTCACTGGAGGATTTCCTGGCAGAGAGCGACCGGACTCCCAACAGAGTGAGTCACAATTCTTATCCCTCTACTCAGAAACATCTGAACAAGGGACACCTTGGGGACATTGAAAGTGCCCAGAGGCGTCCTTTATTCACAGATGCAGTGTAATACACTAGTGCATTAGTATATATGTGGCAGAACCTTATAATAGAAAAAAATTTGCCTTTTATTTGGAGGCGTTTTCACTGTATATAGCATACCCTACTGTCAAGTAAAGAATTGACTGAGTGTATGTTGTACATTGTCATGTGACCTGCAGCGGAGAGTGATGGAGCTAAAGAGAGCGTCTCTCATCATCAACTCGCCTCCCATGACTCCTCGCAACAGTCTCCTCCTCAGTGCCCCTCACTCTGCCAGCCACACCTCCGGCGGTGGGGGTGGCGGGGAGAGAATGTTTGATCTCATGGAGTTCCTCGGAACCGCGACACACGTCCGCCAGTCCATCACAGAGGTGGACGAGGGTCGCGACCTCCAGCATCAGCTGGCAGCCGAGTTCCAGAGCCAATGCTCCGGGCTCAGCAGCCAAGGGTTGAGTCAGGGGCTAAGTCAAGGGCTAAGTCAGCTGAGCCAACACTCGGATGGCGGGAAATCGTCCGTCGCGGAGCTCAACATGAGCTTAAACTCAAACAACAACAACAACAATGGTGTTTTTGTGTTAGATAGTTCGGGAGGGGGGTTGGCAGTCGGTGAAGGAAGGAAGGTTCGCAGCGAGAGCCTCATGAGCATGGACGAGGTCCTTGGGGAATTTGATATCAGTCTGGCCACTGCTTTCTCGCAGTCGGGCACCTGGGGTGGCGAGGAAAGGCCCCAGCCTGCTGCCCCCGCCGATTCAACCACACACACTGCCACATACTCCACAGCAATGTCCTTGTCTTCGTCTTCACTGTCTCAACCTCCACCACCTCACCCCCTCCCCACCATCACCACTCACCACTCCTCCACTCGCCACCTTGCCGTGTCCCCCGAGGCTGAGGTCTCGACCAGAAACCTCTCCATACAGCACCAGAGACAGCACTCGCGGAGTTTCAACAGCGGACTCAATCAGTTTCTCGTCCCCACAGAACCCCGTCTCAGATCTCAGACTCTCTCCCTGGCCAAGAGCGTCAGTTCAAGCACGCTTAGTAGCCGGAGGACAACAGCAACTGCAGGGACTGGAGCCAAGAAGAAGGGAAAAGGAAAGGATAAGACTGGCAAGGCGGGCTCTAAAAAGAAGCATCAGCACACAGGTTCAATGGAGGCTCTGTCGGGAAAACCTCCTCTGGGGAGACCGAGGAAAAACAAACTAGTGTTGGAACCTCGGGGCCCACTGTACGGGACGGACGGAGGTGGCACAGATCTACGTCTGCACTCTGCTCTAATGGTGGAGTCTAACTCTTCCCATCTCTCTCAACTGACTCATATCGACCGCCAGCACGATGATGCGGCAGAGCTCCCTGCAGCTGTACCATCAGTCAGAGTGGGAGCAGAAGAGGAGGAGGAGGGAGAGAGGAGATTGCTCGATTTACAGGTTGCCACAGACGGAGAGAACAGAGAAAGTCTCTCACTGACTGATTTTCTTCGTCGCCCGCTCTCGCCGTCGAGTGGGGAGGGCGAGGATGCACTGGTGCAAGAATACGGACAAATTTGACTTTTTCCCATTGTGTATATATGAATAGCCACTATTTTTGTTACGCGTCCTACAGCAACACGTTCCATCACCGTTTCATTGTATTGTATGCATTGTAGCACTTTTTCTCTGCTGACTTCATAATTATTCATTGTGGTCGAAATGTTACTTCAGTGGTAGCATGGGTATGTGTGTGTGTGTGTGTGTATTTTTGTATGTGTCATCTGTTACAGAGTGTTTTTTATCCTATAGTATTCCTGTCTTTCAACTCTTTAACATCAAACTGAGAGAGCTCGTTGGAATTAGCATGCACGTAAAAATCATGTGAATGATGCATTGTCATACCTTACCTAAAAACTCATCCCTAAAAGAGGAATTTTTCATAATCCACGCAGAGAGGGTAAAAGGATATGCTTGGCATTATTATCTTATTGGAAACCAAGGAATTTTATGTTTCCGACAATTATGTACGTAATTATACCTGTCACAGCAGTGTTGATCATCGACCTCTGCCATGAACAGTGCTAGTGAAACTATTTAATACCCACACAGTTTCACTAGCTTATATGACATCCGTATATATACCGTGCACGTGTGTGTACGTGTGTACGACGTGTACACAGTGTTGTGTGTGCGCATGCGTGGCACGAGAGACGATTGTGTGCTGTGTGTGTGGCTCAGATCTTGACTTTGTTTGGACCGACCCGTTTTAGTGCACGCACAGAGAGCGAGTTTGACCAAGGGGCCGGTGTCTACCAGCTACCGACCTAACGAGTTGACTGCAGCGAAAGAGGATTGAGACAAAGACGAAGAGAGAGACGACAGAGATCTAAGCCATCATGGCGGACCCGGGCGCAGACGCTCGAAAGGAGCTAGACTGGGATCTCCACATCCACGTCCCCACGCAGGGAGTGAGGAAGAGCGTCCGAGTCACCAGCGACGAGAGTGTTGGCGCTCTCATGATCAAGATAGCCGAGAAGCTAGGTGGGTCCTCCACTCAGCTACACAAACTGACGGACCGTGTTTGCGCTGTAGTTCTATGCGGTAGAGAATTGAAGGTGCTGAGCGAAAAGTAGCCAAGTTTTTCTGAACGCACGGAGAGGCGCATGCATACAGCTTTGTAGCCCGGGTGGGGCGGCCGCGCTAGGCAGCGGACCCGCGCGTTCCTCGTTGGAAAGGTCTACAATAGTGGCGGGGTCCCATAATTGACTGAGAAGGCTCACTTGTAGCGTCCACAACATGTGCCTGCTGTGTGGGAGCTGCTGGTTTACTCTGTATGGTGTGCATGCATGTACTCACGTTGTACTCGTGCATACATAGGTGCCCCTTGCTTGCTTTGAAGTATTTTGGTTCTCCATTTTCTACACAAGGTGGAGGTGGGTGTAGCAAAGCAATAAGACGTTGAAGAGAGGGCCTATACATGGAACTTGGTATTCTCCCACAGTTGAAGGGAAGTGTTCCCACCATTGTGGGGGTTTACTGCCAGTGGGATAGCTACAGTGGGAGTGTCGTGTGTGTACATAGGGCACATTTATAAACTTTACTGTCACCCCCTAGTGATTATTGGTGCTTATACATAGAATAGACGTTTTACCTTCCTTAACCCATTAATTCCGGTGAATTCCGCTTATCTAAAACTCTTGGGACAGACTGTGTAAGATTATGTCAGATGACTTATACTTGTGCTTGGGGCCACTAAATATAGGTTATACTGCGCATCAATGGAAATACACGATTTAGACGGCCCGAGGGGCCCTGAGCTGTAGCTGTCTGAGTCAATCTGATTGGTCATTTGAATCTGCCAACGTTTAAACAACGAATATTTGCTTTTTACTACAGACACTCAGGTGTGTTAAAAGCGGACTACAGAATGCAGAAATTATGGGTGTGACTTAAAAGTAATCGACACTACTTTCTTTTCAGAATTGAGTGCGATATTTTAAGCAATAGTGGTGCAGCGAAGGATATGCTAATTTTGAATGGCGTGTATGAAGTGTGTTTGTAAGGCTGCTGGCAAGCTTTTCAGAGGTATGTGTCACGTGTACCCGCACCACCGCCTGGTGTGATTTGGCAGTGTGGGAGAGCAGGGTGGAGGGAACCGGTGAGAATGGTGGTGTGGTCCAATTCTTTCTCTCTTTATCTCTGGTTTGGCGGCACCCTCCCTGGTCGCCCTGCCAGCTCAGTGGTCGCCTGATTAGTTGGGGTGTGTTTGTGTGAGTGAAACTCTTCTGCATTTCGATATGGTAGCCTCATTGCTTAGCTACATACGATCACTTTGGGACTGTACTCCACCTTGAGATATACATATACTTCCAGAGGTGGTTCTTTTGTACTCATACCTCAGTACACTCACATCTTGGTGGGAGGGTTGATAGTCGCTTGCGGCAGACTCCATAATAAGCACTCTGTGTTATGTGTGTTTTTCGCTGGCCCTGATTACGTACACACCTTGGAATGTTGTGGTCCTAGAAATGCAATTCTTGCTTCATATGTATGTATATACGACTTCTCCACATATTTTATTATACAGTGTATCTCAAAGTACACCGGTGTATTAGGGATGGGCATGGTACGAAGGATGTGTGTGTGTGTGCCTTGTGAAATGAGGTAACAAGGCAGTTATTGGTGTTTTCCTGGCGTGTTTGGTAACTGCTCGCGGCAAGAGGAATGCTGGTAATTTGCGATATTGGAACTTTCACTGGGTGCCAAGTTGCTCTCTTAGCTCCGCACAACACGTGGTGGTCCCTGTAGGTTTAGGCAGGGTTTCACATTCATCCGTGTGTCTGAAATCAAGACACCGATATTGTTCATCCATATTAGGGAGGGTTGCAGGTATATACTGTTTTGGGGGGGAAAGAAAATTAGAGAGGTGTCCTCATTTCAAGGGTGTCCTTGAGCAGTGTTCCAGTTCTTGAGCAGTGATGGTTTAATTGTGGGGGTAGAAAGCTTGCTGCGCTGCACAGTGAGAGAAAGTCAATCAATGCCATTATAAATTCTTCTCCTGCAAACTGATAATAGTACAATAGTTTCCCAACCAAGCCACATCCTGGGGAAGGCACACGATATTCATCTAAATTCCAGGGGCCCACTGCGGCAGCTCATTGTTTTGATAGCCAGTGGCAGCCGGAGGAATGGACATTCATGGACTTTTCCGTAGGCAGTGCCTCCTCTGTATATTTGGCCTGTGATGTAATATGTTTGATCACTGATACAGTCAAAAGAATAAGAAAGCCAAAAGCCACAGCACCCCTCCAGTTAAATGCTTTAGGCCTTGATGGCTGGATCCTGTCTGTATACATATATACCCTCTTGCATAGTTTATCATCTATTCTCTCTCTCTTCTCTCTCTCACACACCCCCCACCCTTATCTCTCTTTCTCTTCCCTCCCCCCTCTTCCCCACTCCTGTTCACTCCTGTTCACTCATCCCTCCGTCCACAGGAGATGCGGACTGGTCAGACTACGCTCTGTGGTGGCCAGACAACAGGATATGGCTCAACAAACCACGGCAGTCTCTCTATGCCTATGGCATCATGTCCGATGCCAAGTTGGAGTTCAGTCCAGTTCATCGACATCTCACAGTCGAGCTGCCCGACAGACACCGTTACCAGGTCTGTGTGTCTGTCTGTCTGTCTGTCTGTCTCTTCGTCTGTCTCTCTCTGTCTGTCTGTCTGTCTCTGTCTCTGTCTCTATATCTGTGTGTATGTGTGTGATGCACTAACTGTTCACAATGCATCGCTGGAGTCGCCATGATACAATGCGATGCAAATTCACAAGAATCTCGTGATAGAATGGCGTTCACATTGTCCCTCTGCATCGCATAGAGTTGCGTCATGGGAACTACTACTTCCATCTTTCTATAACCTAATGATTGGCTGGCCTTTTATTTCAACCTGCTTGCCTGGAGCCCTAATCTATGTAATAAGTCACAAATACTTTATATGTATTACGGCTGAATTTTGCAATAAGGGCGTGGCCCTATCTTCACTGTATGTATGTATGTATAGTATATATAGTCTGTTGGTTGTACGTTAGGTGCGAGTCAACTTTGCTGTGATGACGTTCTTCACTGTGTGTGAGATCTGCCAGGAGTTGAACGTGCGTCACCCGGAGGAGATGTCCCTCATAAAGTCACCGGACGACAAGGAAGGCTATGCCAAGCTCACGGGCTGGGCCAAGAGAAAAGGGGTTAAGGTGGGCAAGACAGTTATGTGACATGCTCACAACTAAGTGCAGACAGTTAAGGCAAAAGGAATGTGTTTTGCTATCTATCTTGCCCTGTGGTTTTGTGTGTGTTGTACACCTTAATTCACGTGTAAAAAGTGTTTAGTAAATCTTGTGCCATCTCGGACTGATTTTACCAAATGCCCGTGACGTCATTTCTTGATGCAACCCAGACATGCGTGAAAACAAGTGTGCCTTTACTATGTGCCTGCCTGTATGTGGGAGTGGTCTTACAGCAGGGTCTAACAGTTCACCAACATGGGTGGTAGATCACAGAGCCATGTGGCCCTGAGAGTGTTCTTTAGGCAAGTCGAGTAAGCAGTGTGTGGTTTGTCGGCCGTCCCCGTTGTTGAAAATTCCGTGTGTTGTATGCTCTCTGTATGTACATCTTCTCTGTTTGTGTGTGTGTGTGTGTGTCCTGCAGCACAGAGGAGGGTCCCGGGAGGGCACCCCCAGTCGGGGAGACGGGGACACTCTCTCGGTGGACAGTGGCGACATCCTGGGTCACAGTCCACCCAGCAGTCCCGGCCAGCGACGCCGCAAGTACCCCAACCTGGCCCTAGCACCTTCACAACGCTCTGAGGTCAGTCATGTATACATGTACCCATAGCTGAGGCTGTTGTCCTCTTTACTGCATCCAGTCTTTACTAAATGTGACTCTGTCTCACTCTCAATGCTGTCTTTATCTGCCCTTCCTTCCCTCCTACCGTCCCTAAACTCAACGTGTATAATTGTATAAGACATACATAGATGGCAAAAATGCGCCTGCCTCCTTCTGTATCCATTGTCTATGATTTGTATGAAGTCAAGAACAAATGTCTGGAATGGCACACAATAGTGTCTGTGATTGGAGTTGTAAAGCTGTGGTCCACGATGGTGGCTTGTTTACATTTGTATACTCTATCTCTCTCAGATTGGAATGTCAGGGTCCACTCATCTGGGAGAGGCCGAGACGAGTCTGTTCTCAGACAAACTGTACAGAACTTCTCACGAGAGGACCTACATCAATGGCCTGTCAGTCAACACACACGTGCATGCACACACAATTCATTCTTCTCTCCCTCTAGCTTCGCTTCCTTACTGGTTTATCCTCATAGGTTGCTGGTATAGTAGGCAGTTAGTTACCACGCAGACACCTATTTCCTTTTAGCTTCACTGCCTTATTGGTGTACCCCTCTCTCTTTGGTGGCTTCACATATTACAACTCCACACGGCACTTGTGTGTAGGCACTGGTACACAACTATGAACATGCGAAGCTATAGACTGAACTCTGTGTACCTAAACACACGCCCTTACAGTCCTACCATGATTGTCTGGTAGAGGTCTTCTGTTGGGCCAACTCCACCCAGTGATGTGTGAGCCCTGAAATGTCTTTACTGTGCCTACAGCAAGCAGCATTGGGTTACACCACATTGTGCTACACACTGCTCTCCATTCACCGATGACCTTACCTCTTGCTATGTACATGTAGTTCAAACTACAAACATGTATATATGCACACACACATATTACACCACTGGTAGTCAATACAGCCTTTTGTATGTCCATTCACCTATATATGCAGTACACTACAACATGGCCCCCATACTATTGTAGCATTTGCATGCTCAGTATGGTTGTTTAGAGACATGGGTTAGGTACCCATGGTATTTTGCCTAATGTGTTAGTCTTTGGTAATGTCTGAGGATCCGTGAGAGCCACCTTCCTGTAGTGTGTATATACCTCTTTTGCTCTATATATATGTGTGTTAGATTAGTTATTCCCAGAGTGTTTGTGGCTGGATGTCAGGAGAAGCATGCGTTGGCCATATAAAGAGATGACGAGATGAGACGGACACTATCTCACACTCTCTCTTTCCAACTGCCGTCTTACTAGCTGCCAAGTCCACAGGGCCTAGCCTTCTGCGGTTGTCACCCGCCTATTGCTGTATATAGCATCAGGTTTCACACAGCCCCACCAACTGCCAATTGATATGTACACATATCTCGGTCTACTATGTAATGCATGCTAAGCTTGAGATTATTACACTGTACAAGTAATTTTAGAGGACTCGAGTAAGTAAAGTAATTTTAGACAAATACCACTTCATTATAGGAAGCCCCTAGTCCTGTATGTTATGCATAATATCTGATGTGTGGTGAGTACGATGGTGAGGGAATGGTGTCATGATGCATAATGTATCTCTCGCGATCGGTATGTAAATAGAATTGTGTACATACACACCACCACTCGAGTGGAGTAAACTCTACATTACTGTGTCCCCTGTGCATGACATCATTATGATGTCATAGTAGTAGGAACTGGCGTGTGAGTGAGTGGCTCCATTGTGTAGGTGGCTGGACTCCTCCAAGACTCTCTATGAACAGGACGTGAATGCGCACGACCTCCTCTACCTTCGCTTCAAGTACTTCAGTTTCATGGACATCGACCCTCGGGTGAGAACCAAATCTACTATGTTGTTAAAGAATGCAACGTACTGATAGGGGGGTTACTAGTGTACTATACTTAATGAAGGCGGAATAAGAACCACACCTATTGAAGTGTTGTAAATATTGACCAAACACAACTCCGTATCAGGAAATTTCCAGCACACAAATGAGCTGAAATTCTGCGATGTGTACACTTTTCCCTCTCCTTCTCCCCGCCCTCTCTCTTCCTCTCTCTCCTCCCCGCCCTCTCTCTTCCTCTCTCCTCCCCTTCCCCGTCTGTGTACAGGTGGATGACTTCCGTATTGCCGAGCTCTATGAGCAGGCCAAGTGGTCCATCCTGACCGAGGAGGTAGACTGCACCGAGGAAGAGGCCTACACCTTCGCTGCTCTGCAGGTAATGCATACTGACATCGGCAGCAACTCTTCATTGTTCATAATTTAGGGTATCATGTGATATGTCCACATTGTAGTAGGAAACAAAACATATACCAAATATACCACCAGTTCCTCTTTCTATCACTCTCTCACACACACGCACTCTTCACCCTCCCCCTTCCTCTTCTCTCCTCTTCCCTCTCCCTCCACAGTTCCAGGTGAACCTGGCCAAGTCCCAGGCCCCCAGCTCCCTGCCAGTGGCACAGACCACCACTGACAGTGGCGTCACCGACATTGACGATGCCCTCACCAACCTTCAGGTGCGTACATACATGACCTTATTGTGGACCCTTTGCTAGTCCTCCGTTCATCTTGTGTACTACTTACTGCGGTGACTGTATTGTCTTTAACTTTTCTGCAGAATCAACTTGGCCAGACTGACAAAGGAACAGTGAGTTAAACAATGTTTAGAAGTACATTTTAAGTCCGTTGGACCCCTTTTAGATGGATATGTACATATAGCTACACTTCCAATGAGGACCTTCTGTAATAAGACACTTGCTTCTGTGCTCTATTAATACGATTGAATTTTCACTTCTGAATGAAGAGCATTTTCAATGTCCTCAATGTGTGCCCCTTACTCAAAGGTTTTACTTTATATACACCACCCTCCCCCTCCCCCTCCCCCTCTCTCCCTCAAGTCTGAGAGTCCGGCCCTCCAGCTGACGGGGTACTGCAAACTGATGCGACCGACTCGCCTCACATTCAAGACTCCCAAGAGACACTTCCTCCTGCTCAAGGGCACCATGCTCTCCTACTTCAAGGAAGAGGAGGACTTTACTCATGGCCGCTCACCCATCCAGAGACTCAACCTCACTGGTATGGTGGGCTTCATTTAGAATATAGTTCAGGCCGACACTCAACCTCACTGGTACGGTGGGCTTCATTTAGAACTATAGTTCAGGCCGACACTCAACCTCACTGGTACGGTGGGCTTCATTTAGAACTATACTTCAGGCCGACACTCAACCTCACTGGTATGGTGGGCTTCATTTAGAACTGTAGTTCAGGCAGTGTGACTCAACCTCTCTGGTGCATACTTTTGACTCTCTTTTAGAGACTTTCTCTTGTAGGCCGAATCTCAGTGTCTCACTTTCCAAGAATTCCAGCAGTGCCTACATGTCACATTCTACTGTGTAACATACTTATGGTAGCACAGTATGCCAACGTAAACAGACCTTAGGCCATTGACTCCCTAAACATGTCTGTATTTGTACAATGTGTGTGACTGGTGCAGGGGCGGAGGCTCTGTCAGACATGGACATGGTGAAGAAGAAGTTTGTCATCAACCTGGTCATGCCCAGCTCCGACCAGACCGGGGAACTGCGACTCATCTTTGAGACGGTGAGCCGCTGTCACACATACTGTTTGATACCCACCACCACTGTTTATATAGTATGCCGCAGAGGGAAGCTTGTGTTATAGATTGAAGCAATCTCTATGAACAGTCTAGACACATATTAAAGCAGTTAATCTAAGCCGTCTTGGTTCAAATAGGCAACCTTTTTAAATATGTTACGCTTGCCCTGAGACCTTGTGGTTGATCATCTACACGCATACAAGATGTCTAGAGTGTAGCTATAGGAGGTGTAGCTGTGTTCTTCAGGCTAATTCCCCCTATCTCCTTCCTCTCTCTCTCCTCTCTCTCCTCCATTTTCACAGAGTGACGAGTACTGTAGTTGGATGGCGGGGTGCAGGATGGCGATGAAAGGTCGACCGTTGGTCAAACAGGGCTACGAGCAGGAGCTGTCCAGTATCCGTGCCTTTGTGTCAATGCAGAACAAGTCAGACAGCTCCGGAGGGGCCTCTTCCACTGACCATGGGGTGAGTTCATGTGTACAGTGAAACTACATGTATGGGGTGACTCAGTACATGGTCCACTGACCATGGGATTAGTACAGTGAAACCAGTTCCACTGAGCATTGGGGAGTACAGTGTAACCTCCACGAGGATGCCCTGGCTCTGCCCCATTATGTACTGATACATGTTGTGTTAAATCTCCGAGTAAGGGACACGTCTTCTTGTTCTCAGGAGGAGCTGAAGCCAGAGGATCTGGTCGGACCTCGTCTGCTCAAGAAAAAGAAACCAAAAGAGGTGTGTCTTGTTTTGTACACGCTAATGTCTTATCTTGCCTATGCTGAATGCTGTGTGAAAGTGATAGCTGGCACGATCGTTTATTGTGTAGACTGTCAACCACTCCAACCCTGATGCCTGTGTAGGCACGTGACTCCCACACTCAACTAACCACCCACTACTGTAGTCTAAACACATATACACCTCCATCTCTCTTTTTCTCCTACCTTTCTTCTTCCCCCCTCACTGCCTCTCTGCCTTCTCCTCCCTCCATCTTGTCTTCTCACTTCCTTTCCTCCACCCCCCAACCACCATACCAGGTTGTTCGTCAAGTGTTGGATGCCCATGCCTCGATGCTAAACCTCAGCGTCCAAGATGCCAAACTCCAGTACATCCGCAACTGGCAGGCCCTTCAAGACTTTGGCATCGTTTACTTCCTCGTCAAGCAGGGGCGCTCCAAGAAAGAGGTGAGATGACCACAAACCTTGTCTCAAGCTTTCTTGTAGTTTGTGCAGTAGTCAGAACCTTTGAAGGGAAACCCCCTTCGCAAATTTTGATCACATGACCATCTATACAAATCGTCCCTGCCCCCAAGCCCCCAAAATTTCACAGAAAAGGCTTTTTGCAGTCAGGTCAAATTTTGTGAAACGCAATGATTTCCACTCATAATATTACATATTACTCGTCATCATAGGCGAGTGGAGCGAAAAAAGCCCACCTAGTTGTCTGAATTTTGCCATGAATACTTGCAATATACATGTGTATGTAATGTGCAGGAGCTGCTGGGGATAGCGTACAACCGACTGATTCTCATCGACCTCCACACCATGGAGCACAGGAAGACGTGGCGCTACTCGGCCATGCGCTCGTGGAACGTCAACTGGGAGTCGAAACAGCTCCGCATCGACCACGAAGAGGACAAGCTGGTGTTCCAGTGTCTCTCCGCCGACCTAAAGATCCTCCACGAGTTTATCGGCGGGAACATCTGGCTCTCGTTGCGCAACGACAAGGACCAGCTGGACGTCGCCATGTTCGTGAAGTTGACCGGAGGAGTCACCAACAACCTCCAGGGATGGGGGGCGGAGACAATGACACGTTTCCTCCAATCGTAACGCCCGATGAGAGAACTGTGCGCTGCCACAGCTGCAATGGCACGCTACCAGTAGCAATTACTATTTCGTGTTCTCTTTCTCTGCGCATGTGTGTGTGCGTATCTTTGCACACACTGTGTACCCTTCAATTTTGTAGCGATATAAAAAAAATTAACTTGAAAGTCGTATAGATTTCCACACAAATTTTTATTTGAATGTTCTGCCTTGGTACAGAGCGCATACACAAACACACACCACCACATCTTTCCCTTTAGATCACGTGACGATTTATTTGATGTATTTTGTACAGGAAATAATTTGTATTAGGAAATTACAAGTGCGGTTTTCGCAGCGTGCGTGGGACTAGACTGCGACCGCTATAGGGGGGCGTGGCTACATTGCAGCGCGAGCTAGCTGTGCGATCGATTGGGGGTGGAAAATAGTACCAGAGCTAGCTAACTGCGTGGCGAGTGGAGCCCGCCAATGGACGACTGGGTGCTGGACAGTCTAGTGGGGTTCCTCAAATCGCCGACCTGGAGCCTCGCAGTAGGTGGCTTCACAGACAAGAACTGTGTGGGTGAGTACTCTAGCGCGAAGACATTGCCAGAGCTCGTCGTCTGCAGCAACAGCAGCAGCAACTGCAGCTGCATGCCCAGCAGCGAGCACTGCGGGCTCATGGTGCTAACCAGGACGTTGTTCTGTCTCATCCAGTGTTTGACCCAGGAGAAGAAAACAAGTTCTCATACACGGACATTCACAGAGAATATCAAAAGCTGGTAGGCCTGCTTGCTTATCTACCACTGTTGTTTACTCCGCCAGCACCTTGGTTGGCTTGTGTATGCACAAGAGGACTCTATTCAGACTCACTCCATGTATTTCAGGTGGAAGGTTTGCTGGAGAAGTTCACAGCTGAACTGGGGATCAGTGGAGACCAGTTCACCCATGCCTGCTCCCTGCTACAGACCAGCAAGGCTGGCCAAGAAAATGAGGTGCAGTGAAACCCTTTGAGTAAGGGGGACATCAGTGTTTTGTTTATTGATAGGTGTCCCTTATTGAAAGGTAATCTAAGTACCAAGAGAGAGAGGTGATTTTTTAATCCTTTTCAGAGGTTCCACTGTACCAATGAATAACCTTGTGGACATGGAAAATGTCCCTATTTGTAGAGTCCCTTTGTTGGAGGTTTTTTTTTACACTCAATGACTGTCCTATAGGACCTGTTTGAGCAAGTCCTAGCAGCAGACGATTTTCTCAAGTTCAAAGAAAACATGGTTCGCCGGAATATCGACCTGGAATTACAGGCACTCACCCTTCTCCAAAAGCAAATGGGACACTCTCCCAATGTCTATGATAAAGGGAGTGTTTCTAGAGACACTGGGGCTATTGGCAACAGCCGGAAGATATTGGAAGAAGAAGAGGAAAGGTTACTTGAAGAGGTGGTGAAACAGTCCGAGGCACAGTACCAGCTGCAACGCTCGCTGGACGACGAAGAGCTGCAGAGACTGATAGAGCAGGCCAAGAGA